>JAJIYU010001396.1:0-36304 GCA_030144865.1 Tinospora cordifolia | reverse complement strand
AACTCCTCGCGTGCTCTTATTCCTATTCCAGTTCATTCTAAACCTGCACAAACATTGAAAACCTTTCTCGGGCATTATATTCATATAAAAATGTTAGAAATAACATTAAATTATGCTAAAATGATGCAACAATGCTCTAAATGCATATTATACTAAACATAAGCAAATACTCTAAATTTTCCATTACACTAATGCATATTATGCATAAAATACCTAAAATATAATTAGTCTGCTATGCAACTAACAGTAATGTATGGTTTGTATAACTATTTGTTGATTTCTAATTAGTAGTAAATTTGCAACCAACGTAATTGATACATGACTTTTTGGCCTTTATTGGAGGTCTTGGAGTTGATCAAACTATGATTTAACTTTCTTATGAATCTACATAGATCAAGCAAAAAAGTTAGGGCATAATGGGAAAAATTCAAGGAGCATTGGTTTAATACTCAAGTTCGGTTGATAAATGAGCAAGAATTCTTGCACTACTTGGGATGAATGTTAATATTGAACTTAGTCTTTGATGATTGGCTAGGAGAAGCATCTTGAATCATAGAAATTCATAGGAATGAATGAAGATAGTAGATATTACGATTAAGCCAAAAGTAAATATATGAAGCATTGCAAGGGATTGATTGGTTTTGTATTTGTCCTGCTATGTACGGGGATTGCCTGCTGACTATAGCCTTGACATAGAAGGGAAGTGATAAAGCTTTGCCTAGCAGTGCATCTCAAATAATTTGAGTGATACACAGGAGACCAAAGATACCTTAAATTAATTGATTATTGTGACTCCAACAATGTTTTATTGTCTTGGGAACCTTTAAATCCCCTTGCTGATCTTGTGAGGATGTTTGGGCTGTTAAACTGACATAATAAATGTCCTCTTAGAATTTCGAGGCATGTGTTATTGTACTCTGCTTTGGTTCACCAGTGGTTTCCTTGAAAAGTTGGTTTGACATGATTGCAATTTTTTTTGTTAACTATCATGTCCACAGTAAATATCTCTTGGTTCACAGATTTTTATCTCTATTTTACAATGTGTACTTATATTTCTCAAAACTGAATTTAATGCATTGAAATGGATTATTTTGTTTAATGGTATGGTTGATAGTATTTTAGCTTTTTTCTTCATAGATGGAATTATAACTTCTTGTATTACTGATGGAAATCATGAATATCTACACTTCACATTTCATATATGTGATGTTAATCTTCATGGACCATTGGTTCATGGAGGTGTTCACTCATGGTGCAAGGCTGCTCAACATTTTTTATGGCAGTTTGGGACATACTGCTTCATTTTGATTAATCTTTGCCAATGTCAGTTATCTTGTGATTGTATGATGTATCAATGCAATTTTATTCTAATGCACAATTCATTGGCAGTTTCAATATCTTCTCAATGGAGATGCCAAAGGTTGGATGAAGAAGTCTTCTTCCATTCTGGGTTCTTATTTACCTGGAATCATGAATCCACATGCTAAAGTTGTTCAACAATGGAACAAATTTTTTGTTATTTCGTGCTTGGTGTCAATTTTTGTTGATCCTTTGTTTTTCTTCTTGCTCACGGCACAAGAGGTATTGTATTTTTATTATTGTGTTTTATTTCCAATAGTGGGATCTCTAGTCCTTTGCTTTCTGTGTTATCTTTATCTCTTTTGTCTGATCAATCTATCTATTTCTGATTGAAATAAAAGATCACTTTGGTATTTCGTGCTACTTATGTTCTTAAAAATTGGATATAAATCATATAAGAGAATTTGATTAGAGTTTGAAAAATCTTGAAAGAAAAATTTTGGAAGAAGTGATCTCTTTGTTGGATGTTGGAATTCTTTATTGAATATGTCTTCTGGTCAGATATGGTTTCTTGCTTTGTTTCTTCAACATGATCTTTTTGTCTATTATTTCATGGATTATTGCTGAGTTTTATCCTTATGTTTCTGTTTAAGTTTTTGGTACTTTTGTTTGATATTATGGTTCAGAATTGTTCTTTCAATATACTTTATATGTGTTAGCGAGCATTATGATAGATTTCTGTAGTATCTGATTGTTGTTCCTAATATATATTATATCTGTGCTCTTGCATACTTTTTTATTTCCTCCTATCTGAATGTTCCTCCTTTTGTTGTTGTGTTTTACCAGAAGCACAAATGCATAACTCTCAATTGGTCCTTGGCAACATTAATTGCAATTGTGAGAAGCGTAACTGATTTGATTTACCTTATGCACATGCTTCTTCAGGTAATCCTTTTTTTGTTTTCTTGACATTACTCAATATTGTCTATTTTTTTCAAAAGAAATGGGCATTTTATTGATAAAAGAAAAAAGGCTACAACAATAAAGGGGAGAACACAACCAAAACCAACCCTAACTCGCCCAAAGACGGCCCCCAACTACAATTACATAATATTTTACCACTCTCGAAGCCATTTCCAAATGGAGTAACTTAAAGAGAGGGAGCTATTGCTAATCCAAAAGGAGGCAAGCGCCAATGAATCTTTTCAAATCTGACATGAGAAAAACCTCTTTTCCTAAAAAAATTCTAGCATTCCGCTCCTTCCATAAACACCAAAGCACAGCCAGACAGACCACCACCCAATAAGCTCGCCCCTTCGAACACATCTCCCAAAATGGGCATACTGAGAAGGAAATATCCAGCTCGCTCACCTTTGAATAGATACAAAAATGACTCCTCCACCCATCCCAAACATATATGGGGAACGAACACCTAAAGAACAGATGATCCACTGATTATCCATTTAGCTTGCAAAGAAAACAACACAAAGGAGAAAGATAGGATGCAAGGTGACGCTTTTGAACCACATCTTCCATATTAGCTTTCTCAAGGGCCACGTCCCACGCTAGAAACTTGACTTTAGAGTGGACCGGGGCTTTCCAAATTGCTTTGCACAAAAACTCTGTAATGACCCTTCTAATGTCAGACAAGATCGAGAAGAAGGATTTAGAAGAAAATTTTCCAAAGGACTCCCTAAACCACACTAAATGGTTCTTTCTATCCTGTAACACACGCCCCCTCAATAACTCTAGAAGGGCATTCTCCTCCTCTTCACACCGCCCTCTTCTAGAAGGCCTCAAATGAAGATCCCACTGAAGAGAACCTGGCCTTTCAATCTGGCTTCTAAAGAAAGAGACTGGACGATGGTGATCTCTAGAATGCCTATAAAGCCTAGGGAACAATCTAGCAAAAGCTTTGGTCCCCCACCAAACATCCTCCCAAAGCCAAATATCTTCACCTTTTCCTACTCGCAGCTGAATGCCTGGCGAATAACAATGATATAAAGAATGCATGAACTTCCACTGGCTTCTGAAGGTTGAACTCCTCTTGATACCTGCATCCCTTCAATTGATATCCCTACCACGAATGCTTTTAATCACTTGAGCCCACAACTGATCTTGTTCTCTAGGAAATCTCTAAAGCCATTTCTCAGCTAGGGCCTTGTTCCTATTCACAATGTTGCTTCCTTCAATTGATGAACTAGGTTATAATCACATGCTATTTGCAAAAAAATTGGGTGACAGTTTCTGAAATGAAAAAGACGAGGAGGAGAAGATAACCCTGAGGTATTTTGTCAAGCACGATAGTTGATTATATTTGGATTTTTTTTTGGCAATAAATATACTTCATTGCTTGAAGTTTGGATGAAGATCTTCTTGTGGAAGATGACTTTGCATTAAAGAACATACGCTTCAATGAAATGTCTGAATATTTTCCTATCCAAAAAACGGACCAAGTTAGTTAAACATTTTTGATGTTGTAAAATTGTCCAATTATCTTGGGATGGGACTGGGCTTCCTCTAGTGTTTTGGGAAATGCTGAGAATTTTAAGCTCTTTGGAAATTTTGGAAAATGACTTATTTGGACATATTATGTTGAGAAAATTCTAGTCAAAAGCATGGTGGTGTGGAAAGAAAGACCCATTCCTCCTAATGTCAATGGGAAACTTAGACTTAAATTAATAAACTTGGCAATTGGTGAACAAGGAATCTTTTAGAACGACACGAGTAGGCTAAAAAAAGTATGAAATTTTGAAGAGTAGGAGGATTTCTGATATCAAGAGAAGTCATAGATCAAACAAAGAAGGTATATTCTAACTAGATTTGTGAGTATTAATGATTGCTTGATGCACATTGTTGCCCTTTTGCTTGCTAATAGCCTTTTGGTTTAGTGGTTCCTAACATGACATTAGCATGTTGGTTTTGTAAGAAACCAACATGCTTAATTGCGAAATTGTGAAAGCAAGGTTTGTGGACTAGACTCATCTTTCGGTAGTGGGAGCTTCGGGTGTTATCTTGCTAATGTGGGACATACGTACTTTGGAGGTTGTCGAGAAATGGGAAGGCTCTTTCTCTCTAACCATTAAGATAATAGGGGGTGATGGAGGTTTGTGGTGGTTCACAACAGTATATGGCCCTTGCGATAAGGCCTGGCAGAGAGGATTGTTTAACTGAGCTGGCTGCAATCTTGACCAATATTTAGGGTCCCTGGTGTATTGGAGGGGACTTTAAAATGGTCAGAAGCATGGTAGAAAAGAAAAACTGTAATCAAAACTTGAGATCCATGCAAATGTTTGATGATTGGATCCAGGATATGCACTTATAGGAACCAGAGCTTAAGAACATGCTCTACACTTGGAGCAATGAGCGAGTTACACCAGCCATGTCCAAGCTTGACAGATTCCTGTGTAACAAACAATGGGGAGAAAAATTTAGACATCAAAAGGTGTGGGGTGTACAACGAATAACATGAAATCACTGGCCAATTCTGCTGGATACCGAGGAAGTAAAATGGGGCCCTGCCCCCTTTCGGTTCGAAAATGTGTGGCTCCAACAGCATAAACTTAAGGATATGATGCAGCGGGAGTGGCTAACAGATCAAAACCAAGGGTAGGAAGGATACAAAATTATGTCGAAGCTTCAAAATCTTAAACACCACCTAAGAAATTGGACCAGAAGCTAGATTGACGATGAAGCTGCTAGGAAATCAATCTTAATGAAAGATCTCACACACTTGGATAGGAAGATTGAAAAGGAGGATAATCCTGACCTATGGAAGGAAAGGAAGAAGTAGCTAGGTGAGATTCTGCAGCTGGAATGCAAGCAGGAGAGGACATCAAGGCAGAGAGCCAAGATGAAATGGGCAAAAGAAGGAGATGTAAACACCAAATACTTTCATAGGGTCCTCTCCCTTAGGAAATCTAGAGCAACAATCACGAAGTTGGAAGACTCAGATGGCAACTTGGTAGAGTCGAAGAATGAAATCCAGAAGATGATAACAGAACACTTTGAAGGGTTATTCACGAAAACATAGCACACAAGATGGGGGATTGAAGGTCTGCAATGGTAGCACATATCTAAGAGGACAATAGATGGCTTGAAAGAGATTTTGCAAAAGAAGAAATTAAGGAAGCTATGTTCAGCTGCGATAGAGACAAGGCTCTCGGCCCGAATGACTTCACCATGACATTCTTTCAACATAATCGGGAGACAGTTAAACAAGACATTTTCATTTGCTAGAAAGATGCTATTGTGAATTGGAAGGTAAATTAGACATACATATGCCTCATTCCAAAGAAAATAAACTCCATGCGTGTGGAGGATTATAGACCAATCAGTCTCACAACAAGCCTCTATAAAATCGTCGCAAAGACTTTGGCTAACAAGCTACAGACTGTCCTTCCTAAGACAGTGAGCGAGTTCCAGATGGCTTTTGTGAAAGACAGAAAAATTACAGATGCTATTCTGATAGTAAACGAGGTAGTTGAAGATTATAGGGTCGATAGGAAGGAAGGCTTTCTGCTAAAAGTCGATTTGGCAAAAGCTTACGATTCAGTCAGATGGAGCTTGTTGGATGTTGTAATGAAACCAAAAGGGTTTGGAGATCGGTGGCGAGGATGGATGCAAGTTTGCCTTAGGTTAGTCAATTACTTCGTTTTCATCGATGGAAGGCCTAGAGGTAAATTTAGCGGTTCTAGAGGACTAAGACAGGACGATCCTCTCTCCCCATTCCTTTTCACTATCATGGCTGACGCCCTTACTAGAATTCTTGATAAAGCCAGCCAAGTAGGTAAGCTAAAAGGAATGACAATTGGGA
Organism: Tinospora cordifolia; assembly: GCA_030144865.1. Classification (NCBI taxonomy): domain Eukaryota; kingdom Viridiplantae; phylum Streptophyta; class Magnoliopsida; order Ranunculales; family Menispermaceae; genus Tinospora; species Tinospora cordifolia. The sequence continues at coordinate 30,189 of JAJIYU010001396.1, read as the reverse complement.
AAGACAAAATCCAGCTAACTCATATCCTTTTTGCTTATGACTGTCTTCTATTTCTCCCAAATCACAAAGAAGAACTTCAGGTGGTGATGAATGCTTTGAAAACTTTCAGTTTTTTGATAGGCATGAAGATCAATGGAAATAAGAGCCAACTGCTAGGCATTAATCTAAGCACATATGAGGTGACCAAAATGGCGAATGAGCTGCAAGTTTCCTTAGGGATATGGCCAATGAACTACCTAGGAATGCCTCTAGGGGGCAACCCACACAGGTATGGTTTTTGGGAGCCAATTGTGAAAACAATCAGGAATAGAACCGCTGGGTAGAATAGAAGTTATCTATCGAGAGGAGGAAGATTGTTGTTGCTAAAGTTGGTGCTGGAAGCTATGCCTACATATTTCATGTCGGTCTCCAAAATGCCCAAAAAGGTCGTTGGCTTGATTGAAAGGCAGATGCGAAATTTTCTGTGGAAGCAAGATGATGCCTCAAGGGGCATGAATCTACTTAACTGGCATTAGGTTTGTAAAAACATGATGCAGGGAGGCTTGGGCATAGGGGGATTGGCTAAGCGAAATATGGCGTTGAGGGGAAAATGGTTGTGGAGGATGATGGAACAGCCAACAGCCTTGTGGGCTAAAGTGATCCGAAGTATCCATGGATCCAGGGCATTTGGGAGAGAAGCAGGCCTCAACAGGAGATGCAGTCATAGGGCTCCTGGGAAGGACATTTTTAGTTTATATGATAGATTTAGACCTCATATCATATGGAAAGTGGGTAAAGGAGACAATTTAAGATTTTGGGAAGACATGGTGTGGAAGAGCGAAATTACAAGATACATACCCTAATAATATATACAGATTGACTGGAAGAAAAGAAGGGACTATAGCAACCTTCAAAACATGCACTCATATTGATGGAAATTCCCAATGGGGATGGAACCTGCACCTAAGTAACACTGTTGGGGATAGGCATATGGAAGAGCTGTGCAACCTTCTCAACTCCTTGCACAATGTTCAGTTTCAAGAATCGAATGAAGAAGACATTCCCAGATGAAGCCCAGAAAATAGCTTCCACTTCTCTGTGAAATAATTCAAGACGCTCATATCAGACCAAAACTCAAGCTTGGACACCATCCTAGCTGATTTTATTTGGACGATTAAAGCTCCAATGAAAACACGGATTTTAGTATGGCTAGTGAACTTAAACAAGCTCAAGACCCTAGATAACATTCAGAAATGTCATCCAAATCACTCTCTAAATCCTTCCATCTATATTCTTTGCAGGAACAGTGGGGAATCAAGCCAACACATATTTGGGGAATGCAAGCTAACGCAGAAGATTTGGGCTGAGTGGTACCAACAGCAACACAATTTGGTCTCCCCCCCAGCCGATGCTCTATTTCAGATTCCAGAGAGGATTATCTCAGCTCAACTTCAACAGTATTGGAAAATCATTTTGGTTGCTATCTAGTATAACATATGGGAAGAAAGAAACGCCCATGTACTTTTGGATAAACAAAATTTGGACCGGCTTATATGGAAAAGATTCAATATTCCTTTTGCCACCTGGATCTCAGTTTCTAAATTAGGGAAAGGATACCATTTTGGGGAATGGCTTTGTAACGGGGGGAATATTTTACGATCTTTGTAATTTCTTTCTGCCGGATATCTCATCCAGTTTTGTACTAGTTTATTATCAATATATAGTCTCTGTTTCCAAAAAAAAAAAAAAATGTTGGTTTTGTAAGAAATCTTGTCTTCAACATACTTTATTGGCATTGTTGAGCCAAAATTAACATGGTTTAATAGTCATATCTGGACATGCACTGTAGCATAACTAGAGGGCCTATCAAGTTTCATCTCAATTGAAGTTTATTTAGGTCTTGAGAAGGCTCAATATTATTGGCCTTACATTTTGTTGTTTCCTTTTAGATTTAGTTAAAAAACTTAGCATCTACCTTGTAGGGGAGGTGGTAATCACCTTGAGTAAATGTATAGGTGTCCCACATTCAAGTGCCCTTTTTGTAAAGCTATCACAATCGTCCCATAGGTTGTGTGCTATTGCTAGTAAGTGGTTCTCTAGCATTATCTGCTCCCATAGGGTGTGTGCATGCTTTTCTTCGTTTAACCAATATAGATGTACAATTGCTATTGACATTGATATATAAGTTTCTCCTATTATTGTTGCCTTTATTTGTTGCTTGTATTTGTGCTTGTTATTTTTATTTCCTTGCATGTTGACTGACCCTACTAACTGACTGATTTAGCTAGGTGCCGAACAAATGTCCCTTAACTGATCAAATAGCCTGTGACAAGTGGCATTAGAGCATCTTTCTTGGTGGGCAAAGTGGTATCAAAGACAATATGACCCAAGAGAGGAACGCCACACACAACTTTTCTAAACAAAAGCAATAATTCTATACATAGAAATCTATTCGAAATGGTGTCTAGGATAGTGAATACCGCTGCATAATCTATGATTCTTAGTGTTGATCATGAATTATCTACACTATGAGTTTTTGCATCTGTAATTGAACCCCTCTCCCGAGATGCTTCAATATTAACTAGATTTGTTTCATAAAGCCCTCTCCCAAGGTGCTTACTCTACAACCTAAGTTGTGTGTCTAAGAGTCCCTGCGCAACCCTCTAGATCAGTTAATAACCTCCCGATTCATCAACTATTCTAAGTCCAAACTGTGATAACCACCCTTTAGACCTCTCTCTCGAGTTAGACTAAAGTGTTGAGTTCATCATGTCTATGACCAGTAAACATAAAACATTAAGTTTATACAATATGGAATAGAGTCTCAAATTCAATAACCACAGCTAGATATCACAAATCATGCATTGAACATCATATCCTAGACAAGAAAAACTAATTAGTCTGACATGAATTTAATAGAAAACATGAAACTATATTCAAATAAGTAAATCATACTCAAGTCTTAAGAATAATCTTCAATTCCCAATTGGAATACAAGTTTTTGCTCAGCACAGCCGTCACAAGTGGTTTCTTTCTGAATTAGGTTATATTGGCTCTCATAACCTCTGCCTATATATAGTCCCGCACTAAAAAAAACCCTAAAAAAATGTGAAAATCCCGATAATTACTCGAGTGACCGCGGTCAGTGATGCCCTTCGATAAAAATCAGAATCCTCTCGTTCCGTCCACCGCGGTCCGTGATTTTCACACACACATCACACTATGGTTACCGCGGTCACTAGATTACCGACTGCGGTAACCAGTGGGCTTTCTCCACGTACAGTTCTTCTTCGGCTACCGCGATCTTCAGTTGTTTGATCGCGGTCTTTTGGTGCTTCTTCATGATTTCATCTCCTTTTTACCTTCATATAATGTATTCTTTCTTTGTGCTTCAACCTGTATCTTGCAATACACTCAATTTCCTTTCCCAGACATCATTTCCTTATAAAAGAGCTTTAAAACTTTAAAAACAAAGCTTATAAAGACCTTAAAGAATGCAAATCCCTAAACTATATGCTAATGCTACTAATTATGCAATTCTTCAACTAATTCTCCCTTTATTTCTTATAAAATGCAATAATTCGCCTAGACTAATGTCAATTTGTTAAGCAACTTACAACTATCCACAAACAAGTTGCAGCAAGGTCGGTTATCGTAGTGAACACAAAGCAACGTACTAGAGCTTGTGGGCTATGAGGCGATGGTTATGAGTGGTGAAGGGTACCATCGTCATAGTTGCTTGTTTTAGTACAAAGGTAGTATGTGGGAGATTTGTTTGAGCATACAAGGGGAAAGTAACAACAAAGGATTGATGAGTCATGAAGAGACGTTTGAGGTACTAGTGCAAGAAACAAATAGGATAAAGAATAGAGATAATGGTTCCATCTCTCTCGATAGAGATCAAAATTAAAGTTAGTACTTTGTATGAGAACCTTGTGGTACGAGTATTAAAAGATATGTGCAGAGTGGGTATAGAAGCAACTTCAAAAGTTCATGTGGGGACATAATGCTTAGGTTAAAGAGCAATTTGAGATGGTGATGCTAAAAAGGCATCTGGTTCATGTGGAACATCTGCTCAAGGGCAAGGGCAGTGAGAACTGAGTATAGGCGATTGAAGCCAACAATCACATAGGTGACAAGAGGTCCAGTAATGAGAATGGTTGTTTACTTGATTTCGAGTTAGATGCTAACTAGTTCGAGGAATTAGTGCTAGAGAGGCATGTGGTAAAAACACTAGTACGATATTGTTGAGGCTAAATGATATCAATGAGGCAATGCTTGTTCTCAGAGTAAAGACAATGGTTGAGGGACTAGAGTTCAAGATTGCCATATTCAGACACTTGAGATGAGTTCGGCAAGATGGACTCATGTGATTTGATTGGGCAGAATCGATAATTGGGCATGCGCATTAGTTTTTATGATAGTTTCTTCGTGGTTAAAGATAGAGGTCGAGGGGCTGCAAGAAGCTCCATTATAGGCAAGGCGCTAACATGGAGTTCACGCAATTGTGATGTTGGATAGATCAGTCGAGTTGTGAATCAAGTGGGGTAGCACTTGAGTAACTTGTTGTTTTGGGGTGGAACTTGTTCGAGGGGCTAGTGCAAGTGAATGCACAGGGTGAAGGACAACCACATTGGTGGCAAACACAGAGGTGCTAGATGAGATATATGATCCGTTACTTCATTGTTTGTTCGAGGAACTGGTGCTAGAGAGGCACGAGGTGAAAAACAATAATGTTTCAAATGCACACAAAGGTGTAAATGCAAAACATGTTAATTGTTTGAGGTACAAATGCTAGAGAGACATGGGTTGAAGAATAACAATGTGTTCAATTATGTTCGAGGAATTGATGCTAGGGAGGCATGAGGTGAAGGACTAACATATGACCCGTTGTGCATAGAGGTGCAACTTTTATGATTGGCTATGATATTGAATGTTCGAGGCATTGGTGCTAAAGAGCTATAGGGTGAAGAACATTTATTCGAAACTCATGCAAGGAGGTGCAAATGTAGAGGCCTAAGTTGCTAGGTTAACTATAAATGAAAGTGCAAAGCACAGAGGTGCTAGTGTGGAGTTACATCACGTAAATGTTAGCTCATTTGAGGGATACATCAGATAGTTTGAGGTTTTGGTGCTGAGAGGCACAGGGTGAAGAACATGGTAACGTTACGACGACGCACTGAGGTGCAAACTATAATAGATGCTTTACCTAGAGTAAGAATGCAGTGGTTCTCAGAGAGAAACGTTGAATGAGAAAGAGTTCTAGATTTAAGTTGAGACCACAAGAGTTGGGGTGCAATAGTCAACTGGTGCACAAGGAGAAATCGATGCGTGAGGACCAATATGGGAAGCTCCGAAGGTGAACGCGACCATAGTCTTGATGGGGGCATCGACCTTTCAAGTGGGGTAGTTTGTAATTGTCATATCCGGACATGCATCGTGACTTAGTGTTTGTTAAGTTTCATTGCAATTGGAGTTCGTTTGACTCATGAAAAGGCCTAGTATGATTGGTCTTACATTTTGATGTTTTCTTTTAGAAATTGGTGAAAAGTTTAACATCTATTACAAGGAGAGACATAAGTTCGACCTTTTTGAGGACATGTTATAGATCATTTTCAAGACTTATCCTTGGTTCAACCCAATGGGCTGATTACCTTCATTCTAGAGGGGATGTAGGTAGTTTCCATGACTTTAGAAAGTTTGTGAGACATCGTCGAGAGGTGAGTAGTGTGGAGCTCACCGGGACTCAGGGTTGGGTATATGACGTTGGTATGCTACTTATTTTCGAGTTTGGGCGTATTGACTATTGAGCTATCTTGGGCCATTGTGTTGTAGTGTGCTTAAAGTAGGATGCACTCAAAGGACTCTGCCAATGAGGGATGCGCTCGTGGGAGCCATCCATAGTGATTATGGTAGTGCATAGTCTGAGGTGACATTGTGTACCAGTATGCCTGAGTTATCCGACAATCCCATACGAGTTGGTTTTCTTGGGTTTCATGCAATGATGAGTTTTAAGACTTTCGCTAAGTTTTATGAACTGAGTTCATGTGAATGGCTAACCAAGAATAAGAGTATTCAATGTGTCACATGGGCAAATCTAGGGTGCAATGATATGCTCGTGACAATGGCTATTGATGCCTTGAGATTTCTTCTGTCTTGGCCATGTCCCATTTTTCATTTAGTGTCCAACTCTTTGTGCTAGACTGGTATGATGCATGTCATGTGTGCATGCCATGTGTGCTAATGTCACTTGTTTGATGGTTTGTATGATGTTTTATTTATGTTGATGGTATGAATGTATGATAAGTTTATGTTTCGTGTGTCAAATAGATGGTAAAAGTAAGTCCTAAATGCATTTTTCCATAAAAAATGATAAAATTATATGTGAAATCCAGCTGATCCCTTGCTTGGCTTTATCTCTATCAGGGGTGGGACTGAACTCTTGCTTGACCTCAAAACAGAAATCACAATACTAGTGCACCATCAGGCAATTTATCCAAACATCCCAATCACAAATCTGACTTAAGCTTAGTGCAGTACAAGACCTTTGTTTGTTGCAAATTGTATGGTAGTACAGGAAGTAAAATGGTTGAATAATTTTATAGTGAATGACCATGAAGTGATTGAGTTAAGCAGTTGAACTATATTTGTATTGGTTGTGCTTTGGTTATTACTTGATGTTGCCAAGCTTTTCTTGTTGGGCTGACTCTTAATTGTAGCATCAAGTCGGTGTTGTACTGACATTTGAAGTTTCCTTTGAGAATTCTTGTTGGAGAATGTAGTTCACAGTTTGTATGACTGCTAAAAGATGCACTGCATAATAGACATCTACTCAAGGGTTTGAGGTTCTTGATGATTTTCTTACTTGGTTAGAGAAAAATGAAAGAGAAGCATTAACCCAGCTTAATTAGTACTGTCAAGAACATTTTATTAATGTTATTGACTTTGACTTGTATGCTTCTCTTTCAAATCATCAAGCATATGGCAAACATCAAACTCCATTAAATGTTGTAAATAGTTAATTTTGCTTGGATACAAGTATAACATTCAGGGAGTTGAAGAATGCGTTTAAGAAGGTTAACATGATATGAATAATCATAATGAAAGGAAAACATGGTATGAGGAATCGTAATAAAAGGAAATTATCTTTTTTGTTATGGTTAACTACTACACAATTATGTGTTCTAATTTTGAGTAGCAGAAGTTTACCCGGAGCTACGTAAATGCATAGGCGAGATCAGGGGTAGTAGGCCCATAAGTAAGGTTGGTGCTAGTTGGAAGATAAAATGATTCTATAGATTATGCAAGTGATTCTCACTAAGACTATGGATCCGTTTACCAGCACAATAACTGGTGGCACTAGTAGCAGAATCATAGGCTTTGTAGGTTATCATAGAAATTTAAGCATGTGCATCACTGAACCTCGTTAAAAATTTCTACTTACCTCTCAGTGTGCGTGTGTGTTAGTTGCATCTACAAACCTTATTTATCTTGTCTTACTGTTTTCTTATAATAAAATGCTTGGTATAAATATAAGTATATAACATCTGAAGCTAGTCTAACATATCTAGTTATGACTGGATAGCTCAGAGCTTCTGCTGACATGATGCATGCCATTAAAAATGTATGTAATGAATTATCTACAGTTCAGGATCGCATATGTTGCTCCGGAATCTAGAGTTGTTGGCGCTGGAGAATTAGTTGATGAGCCAAAGAAAATTGCTCGTCATTACCTTCGTGGCAAATTTTTAATTGATGTATTCGTTGTCCTACCGCTTCCTCAGGTATTCTTTTCTCTTATTTTGTTGATGTCATAAGCAGAGTTTGGAATCAATTTTACTCTTGCTTTTTTTGTTTGATAAAGGGTTTCATACCTGGATTTCCCTTTCTTTTCAATTATTAGTAGCATCATTTTTTTTTGATCTGAAACAAAGTGAACTGATATGAATTATACAGCATACAAAGTTGCAAGCACCAGAAGTGCTTTTACCCCGACTTAACATTCATTTCCCCATGTTAAGAGTATGAACATGTTTAAGCCAATATTTACATTAAGAGGGCAAACCGTCCTGAAAATTGAGACTTAACAAGTTATCTGCCAGGGTTGAAACAGGCAAATGTTGCCAGGATAATCTTCTATTAGTTTGGCAATCATGAAAATAGATGTATACATTTTTTTGTGAACTTCACCATTTATATCTTGATATCTAGTTTCTACATTTTTTATAGACATTTCATTATCAGAAACTTGAAATTAAAATGGAGTTGAAGTCAGTTTTTAATTTGTTGCCCTATGATTGATTTTGTTTGCTCAAGTAATTTAAATATTGTGGCATGGTCCTTTAACTATCATTTTATTGCTTGTTTTGAGATTTGGCATTTCTTTCTTATGAAAACTTTGTTTCTTAAAAAAGAGAAGAACTTTGTAATGCTGAAGCCTTTCAATTCTTCATTATCAGTTTTTTAAAATTACAGAACACAATATAGGGACATCTTGTGGGTACTAAAAAGCACCTTTTGTGGATCTCTTTTGAAAAAGAGGGTAAAACAATATGGTAGGAAACATGATTTTGTTGATTATTTTTCATCTTTTGGGTTGTTGTGCCTTCCATTTAAAGACCTATACACAACTGAATGAAATATATGTATGTCAAATGTATACATACATACATAAACAAAAGCCAGTTCGGAAACATTGATAAAATTACTAATGGATGTCAGCATGATTTGTTGGATACTTGGATGTAGCCAATTAACTGAAGTTGCTTTATCTTTGTTTTTGTCCTGCAGATCATGATATTGGTTGTCTTACCTAAGTATGTTGGTTCATCATCTGCTAATTATGCAAAGAATCTTTTACGAGCAACAGTTCTTCTACAGTACATACCAAAGTTCTACAGGTTTCTACCATTGCTTGCTGGTCGTTCAGCCAGTGGGTTTATATTTGAAACAGCTTGGGCAAACTTCGTTATTAATCTTCTGATATTTGTATTGGCGGGACATGTTGTGGGTTCATGCTGGTATTTATTTGGGCTGCAGGTAAGAAGAACAAATCTAAGCACAAGATTTATTATTTAACTTTGGCCTTTCCTTTTTTCTATAACATCATGCATCCTAACAATCTTTGTATGTTAATTACTGTGCAATTTTTGGTTGTTCAATCATTTGTAGCCCATCTAACATATTTTGTTATCCAATGGGTTTGAACCTCATAATCATGAGACATAGATTATGAAAAAGTTATAAGACCCAGTATAGCCATTTCAAAATTTGTTGAGGTCTTGGATGAAATTTAAATTTGCAGTATTTCAAGCTAGTCTAAAAAACTATCAACAGATGTATCTCTATTATTTATTTTCTATAATTCTTGAGATTTAAGCTACTAATTAATTTTAAAATAATAAATCTAAAATAAGGCCTCAATTTAAAACAAGCAGGGAAAAAGAGATAGAAGCAATGAGAAATGTTTTTCCATGCTATCCACCTTGGCTCTAACTTTTACAATCCTTATTTATAGAGATCCTAGTTACCTAATTTAGTTCCTACTATAATTTAATAACTAAAATTTTACTTAATAATGCAAATGGAAAATTAACTGATTTTATTTTTGCAGCAATTTGGATATTATAATCTTGTGTAACTTCTTCTTCTTCTTAAAGATCATTGATATTGGGAACCTCACTCTCCCCACTAAATCAATGGGACTGGATGCAACCCAATAGAAGTGGTAGTGAATGAATGGGAGTAGACATCGTCTTCAACCTAAGACTTCTCCTTGAAGTGGATTTTAGGTGCTTTTGCCCCCAACCAGTCTCCTAACCAAGCGATGTTTAATCTTACTGCATAACAAAATTATAATCCTAAAATAAAACAACTAGACATCATAAATAAATTCTTATTAAAAGTAAATCTTAATTATTATAATCCTTAAAATTAATATTTATGAAATATTTATTAATTTCCATTCTTGTGCTACATTTTCTCCCTATCTTCAGAAACCTGACTTTGGCTCTGCATTTATAACTTGGAGAGAAAAGATTAGATAACTATATAGAAGTAATGTTCGGTACTTGTTCATTTAGTGAACCATGATTTTAACTCTGCTGAGTTCTTGTCTATGGAAATCCAATTACCTACTCTTTTTCATTACTTTGTATATTTGAATACTTCATAGATCAGTATATATATATATATATATATATATATATATATATGTACGTATGTATAAACCTTTTTTTGTTTCCATTAAACACATAATTTAGAAACTAGAATCCTACTAACTTAATACCAAAATCAGAAAATACCTAGTTGATTCTTATTAAAATTTGGAAATTAAAATATTACTTTGTAATAAAGTGAAATACTCATAAAATTAAATAACTAGATTCCATGTAGGAATAAGCTTCTACTAAAAATCACGGTTTTCACTATTGGTGCAAGGTTTGGACCAACATGAATTAATGATGTGGAATGTTAGACTGTTGGCTGCATGTGGGAGTAAGCTATTTTCCAATCTGTTTGAGAGAAAACAAAGAGAAAATGATGTTGTCAAGAGCACCGGTGTAGTGTTGGCTAAAGCTCTTTCAACACTCAGGTCAGAAGATGGAAGAGAGAGTAGACTTGGCCCTTACACACAAAGTGAATTTCATATCTTGGACGTTGGTAAGGTCATGAATTTATAGTGGAGGGTGCATATGGCCAGATTTGGTAGGTCATAATAGCACCAATGGTTAGGGGAATTGATTTTGAGGTGCTGGAACTCCAACTTGATTGATGGATCTAGGTGCTCGCATGAGCATGTCCTGTCCATTGCATTGTAAGTGGTGTGAGCCCTTTAGTATAAACTGAATCTTTAAATTGGGCGTATAGTTCAGCTCGAAGCCAAGGGAGTCCCCTATTGGGCTGGTAGGTGAGTTGTTTAGCCCAATTAGGTGTATGAGGTTGGCGGTAGGCGCATAGGCTTACGTTGTAAGGGCATTGAATGTGACCACCCTTCTTGCCGCATGCTGTTTGTCCATTGGTCAAGTGAGACATGGTCCACAAATTATAATCCTAAATTAAATATCTGAAATATTATTTCATTATTGTTCTTTCCTGTGTTAATTTTGGCAGCTTACATTCATTATAATTAAAATCTTCAATTCCCACGGATTCAAACAGCAAGGGAAACATGATTTTAAGGTTTCCAAAAGAAGGATGGGCGAGGCAGTAGTGATCTAGCCAACAACTTTTCTTCATTATAAACATAGTGCTCTGAGAGAAATGAAGTGTTACTGTTGATAGGATTTAAAGATCTCTCAAGTTACTACAACCTGTCTTGTCTCTTAGCATGTCCAATCGTCTTTCCTAAATTTTGGTCTTAAAATACACAGTAAATAGGATAAAAAATCACTGTACAGCTCATATCATGGGTTATCTTTTGAATAGAGATAAGATTGGTAGACAATTCTGGGACATGAAGGACATTTCTAGGGTTAGCATGGGACTCCTATACCAGCAACTGTAATAATGATCCATCACTATAGCTATATTTTGATTGCTTGGATAAGAATTGTAGATACCGGATGTATTAGAGTAATTAGTCGTGTGAATAGTAGCTCCAAATTCTATGAGCCACTAGCTGGCAAAATATTTATCTGTGACTTCAAATCCAATAGAAAACGAAAGTTACTTCATTGTGCCAATGAACAAGTACTTGAGGATTTGTCCGAAATGTGCCAATAAGTTGCTTGAATATGTGATAGTTTCCCTTTCCCCGTAATTGAGACTCTGTTCAAATTGCATAGTTTCTGAAATGAATGAATTCGTTTTAGGTTAGCTTTTTTTTTTTTCCCCCAGATCTAATCCTCTTTTTTCTCTCTTTCTTTTTTTTATTATTTTATTTTTTAGATCTAATCCACCCTTTTGGTAGTTATGATCCTCTTTTTAGACATCCTCTCTCTCTCTCTCTTCTCTCTCTCGGTCCAAATATAATCCCTTTTTCAGGGCGCCCAAGAAAAAGACTAAAAATGAGAGAGAAAAAGAAGAGAAAAAAGTAGAAGAAAGATGAATGAGAAAAGAACAAGCTGGGAAGGTGAAAAACAGAATAAGAAAGAAGCAGAAAGCAAAAAGAAGAATGAGAACACAGACAATGAGAGAGGAGAAAGAAGAAAAGAAGAAGATAGAGACTCATGGCAGAAACACGATGAACAAAAGAAGGTCAAGAGGCACCGCAGCTAGACTGCATCATCAACAAAAGCAACAATAGCATGAAGCAACAAGCCGACAACAATAATAGTGGACTTTGCAAAAAGGATGACATGCCAAATAGGTTTTGCGATGATGATAATGATGTTCAAGCGATGTAGGCCAAATAAGATAATTCCAGTGATGAAGGCCAGAAAATTTGCAAGCATATGAGCTTAAAGCTCTAATACTATGTTGTGAAGTAAAATGCAAAGATTTAACATATTTTGGCTCAATGGCCTACGTCCACAGGAGAAGAGGAAGGATAAATCTTATTCATGGTGTCTAAATGGGAGACAATTGTATAACAGACATATAGGACTGTACAAATTACAAATTTAGTTTCCATGAAATATGACAAACTTCTAAAATTGGCTTTCCTGTAAATGGCAAAACAATCTCATAGATTTCTCTTTGCCCTACAACACTTTCTGTTTCATCTTTGTATTAAATCATTGAGTTGAACTGATGGTCACATTTTTTGCTAATTCTTGCGCCTTACAATATTACCCCATATCATGCAAATTGGCATGTGGAGATATTGGCCTAAAGGTTGTGACAAGTTATTTTACAAATCTTACTTGTAGCATCGGCAATTTGTCATAGTTTTGGTGTTCTTGATTTATTGTGTATTATAATTTTGTTGTTTCTTCTTTTTTCCTTTGTTTATTATGATGATTATTGCATCAGTCATTAATTTTTATTTCTTAAGTGAACATTGTCAATTTGTTCTTATAATTATCTGTGCATAGGAACTCATTCACTATCTTTTGTAAATTCTCTTGCAGAGGGTAAATCAATGTCTTCGAGATGTTTGCAAAAACACAACTATAAAAGAAAAATGTATGCATTTCATAGATTGTGGCAGTGGCCACAACTTGGAAAAGTTCGAGAGAAGCGGTTCGGTTTGGAATGACTGGACAAACAATTCTAATGCTATTGATTGCTTTAAAAAAGAAGGTCATTTCGATTATGGAATCTATCAGAAAGCTGTGCAAATTACCACTGTATCTAGTATCGTCACTAGGTATACATATTCTTTGTTTTGGGGCTTCCAGGTACTTCCAAAATCTTCATGTGATCTAATTTAAGGTTGTTCATGTGTATGTACTGGGCTAAGCATGCATTAACTTGTCCAACTCAAATACTTTTTTTTTTTTTCAACTTACACTTTGGAAACTTCAAGGGTGACCTATTCTATTTATTTTAATATTGTAATTTATTATACTTGGGTAGTAATTTTCATAAAATAGAAGAGAATTTTGTTGAAAGGAAAGCGGAGAGAGTGAAAACCATTACCTAGGAGGATGAGAAGGTCCTCCACACCCTTTAATCAGTGCTTGCATGCTATTGGAATTTTTATATGCGCTTCTTGGAAAATTCTTCAATTTCTTTCCAACTAAATGCACCAAATTTCTACTAAGATTGTGTTTTCATTGTTGGGATTGTGTGGATGAAATAATAGTACCACAATGGATATGAATTTGTTCATCGTGTGGAATATAAGTTAGCTCATTAGTGTTGAGGCCTCTAGAGTAAGCCTCAATACCTAGGCCTATTGGTCATTAAGTTGGGGACTATGATATTAATTGAAATCTTGGTCGGTTAACAAATGGGATTCGAATTGATGGTTCAATTGGATGCATGTATATCAAGGTGGAGCACATGCAAGCATGCATGGACATGGATTGTGGATGTTTCCTCGAGATGATGGCTATAGTTGATTTGACATGGATAGTTTGATATGTGGTGATTATGAAAAGAGTTGGATTTTGATCCAAGGTGGAGATTTGTTTGGATCTTGTGCATTGAACTAATATTCTTACATTGGATATGGACAAATTCATTACATGGAATTTAAGTTGGGATCTTGCATTCATTAGTATTGAGGCCTTTTAGAGTAAATCCTTACACCTAGGTCTGTAGGTGGCCAGGATGGGAATAACAGTTATACTAGTTGAGAATTCAAACTTACTTGGTTGTTAACATGCTCCTTGGGAAGGCATAGTTGTTAATGAAGGCTTCACTGTTATTAAAAAAAAAAAAAAACCAATTAATACAGTGGTAGGACAGATGATAAGGGGTAAGAGTGAATTTAGAAAAAAAAAAGGAAATAATGTTTCATTGTTTTCCTAAGATGTCAAATAATGTGAAACAAAATAAAATTCTTTGCACGTCAATTTTAAAGGGAATGGCCACTAACAACAATACCTCTTAGGCCTTCTTGTCATCCTTCCTAAGACATCTACCCCTAGTGTACAATGGAAGATGGACAAGGGATCACCTCCCCAAGACACCTCTCACCTTTGAATCTTCCCCACTTTCTCGCATTGATAATCACCATAATCATTTTGGATCATAATGTTATACATCCATTAATAAGACACCTCCATTTGGTATCCACATCCTTTTTATGAAGAAAATTAAGAAACTCCACATCCACATGGTCATAAGACCATCAATTTCAATCACAAACAAGCATGTGGTTGCGGTGATTTAATCATGGAAACAAACCAACTTCCTAGTAAGAACTACATTCTGAATGGGCTGGCCAACACATTGTACAATGTCTATATACGATGTTCATGCTACCTAGGAACTTTGGATTTCCTTGGATAAGAAGTACAAGACAGAGGATGCTGGCCACAAGAAATTTGTGGTTTAGTAGGTCCTTGGATGATAAAATGGTGGACTCAAAGAATGTCTTGGAGTGTATCCAGGAGCTATGAATCATTCTCTAAGAAATTATTGCGTAGAGAATATCTTTGAGCAAGTCATTTTTTGAGCACAATTGCCAAATAAAAAGATGCAGGAAACAATCTCAAATAAACAAACTTATGACACCGCAACCAGTAAAAATAGCCCTCAAGAATAAAATGTAGATGATGAATCTAGACACAATAAAAGGGCTAAAGTTACGAAGTTTTTTGTTCTTGATTTTCTAACATCTATGTCAGAAAGCAAGCCTCAAACTTTTCATATAGTTTTTCAACACCCGCAACTCCTTTTTGAAAATAAGCAATTAATTGTGAAATTGGATTAGTAATGCACAATCATATGTAGGAGTTGATAGATTTACATCCCATATGAAACTTTTGTGGTGTAAATGGATTTTTAAAAGAAACTTAAAGGATGATGGTTCAATTGATAAGTATATGGCTTGGTAAGTAGCCAAGAGCTTCAAATAAAAAAGGGACTTGATTTTTTGGTACATATTCACAGGTAACTAGAATACCATCCTTAATAAAGTTAATTGGTGTAATATCAATAAACAATTTGAAAATTCAGCTAATAGTTAAGGGGACACTTTTAAGTTGGCGAATTAGAAGAAGAAATATTCATGCAACATTTCAAGGGGTTTGTTGCACGAGACAAGAACAGAAGGTGTGTAGAATTGCTGGATCTTTGTATGGATTTAAGCAAACATCAAATTAGTGACATTAAATTTTACAATGTCTAGGTGTCCAATAGTTTCAAAATCAATAAATTTGACAAATCTATATATGCCAAGGATATACAGAAAGACTATGTCATACTTTGCCTTTACATGGACAAGATGTTGATCATAGATGATAATGAAGCTATAATCAAGTCTGCTAAGAACATGTTGACAAAACATTTGATATGAAATATATAAGAGTTGCAAATGATATTTTAGGAATTAAAATCTATAAAATGTCTGACAGATTAATATTATATCAACCTCATTTTATTTTATTTTTTATGAATAGAAACTATTGTATTGATAGAAATAAATAATTACATAAGGCTGCCATATGAGATATCTGAGTAGAGATTACATACTATAAAGATTGGAGAATGTTTTTCCCATTACAAAACCAATCCCCAAAATTGTAACCCTTCACTAGCTTGGTAGTAGAGATTCACGTAGCAAACAAAATGTTAGATCTCTCCCATATCATCCGTTTTGATTTTGTTTCTTCCAAAAAGACCTTAGCATTTCTTTTTTCTCAAATGCTATACCATATAGCTAGCAAAATTATCTTCCAGTACTGATGTATCTTGTATGGAGATCATTTGGTGACAAGGTTTCTTTCTTCCCTACGCATTTTGGTGACAGGGTTTTTGTTGTTGGATAGGTCGGACGAGATCATTTGAATGGGGGAGAGCTCTAGGGAGTTTTCCTCCAAGTACTTGTCGTCACTGCAGGAAGGTTCGTCTTTTACTTCATCTCCTTTCTTGTAGGCACTTCGGAAAACTCTTGTTCCTTCCAAAGTGAAACTTTTGGCATGGACAGTTTTGAGAAAGCGGGTGAATACGAGCGATATGCTCCAAAGGTGGTTTCCGTTGCTCTACCTATATCCATCATGTTGTGTGTTATGTAAGAACGGTAATGAATCTGTGGATCATTTATTCCGATCCTGCTCCTTTGGGATGATGATATCGGATAAATGGAAAGAACAATTTCCATATCAGCCGGGTTTAGCTATTCAGGACGATCAGTTTTTTGTTTGTCCCTTGTGGAATGAAGCTGATGTTAGATGGTGGGTGTATTGGTTGGTGGCATGTCGGGCAGTTGTTTGGTGCATTTGGAGAGAGAGGAATGTCAGGGTTTTCGAGGACACTTTTCTCCCCCCGAGGAATATTTGGGAACATTGTCACGCTTTAGCATCATTTTGGATAAGTAATTGTTCTCTATCACGGAGCTACCCAATGTCGGATTGGATGCGGGGGTGGAGTAATATAATTTAGGGGGATCACCTCCCTATGTATGCATGATGTACTTTTTCTCTTAAATTAATAAAATTTGCTTGTTTCTTTTTTTTAAAAAAATGTATCTTGTATGGAGAGATGTTGACTTTGAACGTGTAGTATACTGGAGGAGGAATCATGCTTCTATGTTTATGCTCCCACCTCCACGCGTTGCATCGTACTACACTTTTTGAACACATGTTGGGTGGTTTTCGAGTTTTTCTTGCATTAGAAGCATACTGAGGGGTTTAGAGTATGGTTGGGAAGCCTCTTTTGGAGATTTTTTGCACTGTTTAAATGTGTAGCCTATCAGAGGAGGAATCATGCTTTTATGTTTTTGCTCCCACCTCCTCCACATGTCTTGCATCGTGCTACACTTTCCGAACACATGTTGGGTGGTTTTCGAGGTGTTCCTACATAAGAAGCATATTGAGGGGTCTAGAGTATGGTTGGGAAGCCTCTTTTGGAGATTTTTTGCACTATTTAATTTGTTTAGATTGATTAGTTGTGTAATACCCCAAAATTTCTAAGTCAATAATTACCCAAGATGACTATAATTAAGTGTCAAATAACCTTGGTCAACAAAAGGTTGACCATTATTGGGAATTGGACCACTCAACCAGTTTGACATGAAACTTCGAAAAATTATTTTGAAGGAAAAACGATCAAATTAGATGACGACCTTCGTGTCAAAATGCTAAGGACGCCCAAAAGACTTAAAGAAATAAGTGAAAAATAGTAGTATTAATGATAATAAGAATAATAATAATAATAATAATAATAATAGTAATAAATAAATAAATAAATAACAATTAATAAATTATAATAAATGATAAATAATGAAAATCAAATAATCAAATAATTGATTATTTTATAGTGTCATGAATAGTAGTAAAGTTGATTATTTTTATTAATTAACATATTTGAAAAATGTCAAGAAGTTGGGTTCCTATCACCTCCTACCTCGGATCAAGCTTTGAGTTGTTCTTGTTAACTAGGTGCAAAGCATTCTTTTTATCTTTATTCTTCCTCAAAAAATTTTCCAAACAAAATGTTAATCTGGTAAATGGACAAAATGAAGTGAACGACGGACGACTGGTACAGTGGTACTAATGTGAACGACAAACCAAGGGCGACCGGAGATTGGAGTATGATGAATAGCGGACCACTAGTGGGAGGGAAGCATATCACGAACGAGGACAACTGGGCAAAGAATCGAAGCTATATAGAGGCCGGAATAGAGAGCAAAACTCACAACGGAGCAGTGTGGGCCACATCGGCAAGGAGAAACAGAAAAGGAGGCAATGGAATAGGAGCAAACATTGGGCCTACGGTAAAGGATCATAGAAAAAGGAGTCAAAGAATTTCCACACCATGGCGAAGTCATGGAAGAACATTTTGCTACAAAAGGTGAAAGAAGAAGACGGGCAGAAAGGTTGGATAGTGGTCACATGACACAAACCTCGACACACTCAAGGACCATGTCCAACCAAACCAGACAAGAAAGTTATCGGTTACCATAAAAGGAAAGAATATATAAAAAAGTCACGCGCGGGTCAAGATATGAGAGGAAGGGTGTTAATGATATCGAATGACGAATGGTCATACATCTCATTTCCAATACAGTTTAAATATTTCTCGATATATTATACAAAAGATTCTCGCGAAGTTATTATGCAAGAAGTTACAAGACACCGACATTTCCAACTTGCCTTAACTAGGGAGGCAATTCTGTGGGTAAAACAAAAAGTGGAACAGGCGCTCCAGGAGAAAACGTTAAGAAAGATATCAGGTGTGTTCAGAGATTCAAGGTATAGCTTACTAATGGAGGTGCTTGTCAATGACCGAGGAAGATTCATCAAGCTTTCTAAGCTGGTGAATGGCCAGTTTGAGAGCATAGTACTTCCAGAGGAACGTACGAAGGAGGCGTGGCGTAATCTGTGGAAGGCGTTGGATGCAGTCATTTAGGAAGAAGATGCGCGCCTAAAGAAGGAGGCCCTAGGGGACCAAACGAAGAAACTGGGCCCAATGACGAAGACGGTAGCAAGGGAGGAGTAGAAGTGGCACAAAAGAGCATGGAAGAGGGACACGGAAGGGATGGGTCGACTAAAAAGGAACACTACATTGGAGGTGAGACGACGGGACGAGGATAACATCAATAGAGCGAACCGAGATGGGAAGGACTTTTTGATCATCAGGACTTAATGAGCATCAGGACTTCTGATGCGACTTCATGGAAGACCATCGCAAAGTCGATGCAAAGGCTTTTGCAGCGGGAAATACATATCAGAAGGTTGGATGTAGCGAGGGGATTGATATACTACCATGACAAGATGGAGATTTGCAAACTGCGAACAGAAAAATATCATACAATGCTAGGGGGGTTTTATTTCGAGGAATGGCATGATGAAATGGCGGACGATGGAGCTCAGATTGCTTGCCAGAATAGTTGGGTGGGGATCGAAGGTATACAACCCGAGAAGTGGAACGTCTACACGTTTGATAGGATTGGTGAAATGTGCGGGGGGTTGCTGGATATTGCGAACATCACCAGCTTGTTGGAATCAATGGAGATGGCTTTTTTGAAACTCAGAGGACACGATTCGGGGTTCCTTCCAAAGGAGTTTGAAATTTATGACGACGAAGGTATCTAGGAGCTTCGCTTGGTAGAGATTGAACGAAACTAGGGAGCAGAGATCAAGGAGCTTCGCCAACAAATTTTGGACTAGTTCACCGACAAACACCCGAAGGGCATCATGTAGACCGAAAAATGGCAATACGCTGAGCATCGGCAATTGGAGATTGAGATCTCCAGCAATGACGATGAGGGTGCAAATCTCGAGGATGATGATGACGTCGAATGGCTAGGAACAAAACAAATGTCAGGCGGCGTGATTGAAGGGACCAGTCATTGCACCAATGGACGCAAGACAACGACATTGAGTTAGTTGGCGGACTGCAAAGGCGACCATATCACCCGGGAAGAAGAGACCAAAAAAATGGGCTGGGCTTCAAAAGAGGCTAATGAAGTTTGGACCCGGGCCCTTGAACGAGTTAAAATGAGTGGGCCACAGAAGCCAAGCCTGGCAGAAACCACTTAGTTTTGTGAGCCTAAAGTCAAGTGAGGCCCATACTACAGGTTTATCGCAGAGCGGGAAAGGAGGGGAAAAACAGAAAGAAGAGCGCTATTGCCCAATGGGTAGGTCAAGTAGGGACCAATGGATTTGAGTTGGGCTTTGACTCATATTATAAAGAAGTTTATAATATGGATGGGTCGGAGAAGGTCCTTGAGACACCGATCACAGACGCTGAGTACACAGGAATGGATGCCGGAGCGGGAAGCGGGACTGAATACCAGGAGGAAGACCAGGACTCAATTCTAGGTATGCAATCCTAACCTTGCTCCTACCCTTTCTATCTACTCTAGCGAACCGGACGAACCTCAAGATAACAACTACTCTCTGAGGCATATGGATAATATCAACTGTCTAATTCATGATAAGTAGCCGACGTTAGACCATACAAGAGGTATATCAGAAGGTGAACAACTAATGATGACTAGATATGATGATGGTGTTCAAGAAACAATGTACAGAAGATCGATTATGAAAGAGTTCGAAACTTTCTCCTTTCGATCAATGCTCACATGGTGGCTGTCCAATGAGGAACAACTATGTTATTGGGGTTTATTAGTGTCTACGAAGATCCTCAGTTGGAATATCCGTGGGTGTGGGTGTGAGAACAAGAAATGTCTAATAAGGAGGACAGTGTCGGCAGCCAAAGTAGATTTAATCTCTTTGTAGGAAGCCAAAAGAGAACTTATTGAACTAGATTTGATTGCGTGCCTCTGAAAAAAGGCATCTTGATCATGTGGGATATACAAAATGTGATGGTGTTGGAATGACGGGAAGGGACACACTCGCTATCTATTAAAATTAAAGGAGGGGATGAGGTGGAATGGTGGTTCATAGCTGTTTATAGCCCGTGTGATAAAAGAGGAAAAGAGGATTGCTTGCTTGAGCTTGTAGCCATTTAGGCTAGCATCCAGGGCCCTTGGTGTATGGGAGGAGACTTTAACATGGTTAGGTATATCAAAGAGAAAAAGGACAGTCAACACATCACTGGATCCATGAGGATGTCTAAAGAATGGATCAATGATATGCAACTATTTGAACCTAACTTGAAGAATATAAATTATACTTGGAGCAATGGCCGAGCCAATGCAACCATGTTTAAACTTGATAGATTCTTGTGCAATGAAGCATAGAGCGAGAAATTTAATCAGCAGAGAGTATGAGGCTTACAACGGCTTACTTTAGATCATTGGCCAATTATGTTGGACACTGAGCAAATCCATTGGGGCCTTGCCCCATTTCATTTCAACAACGAATGGTTATACCAACAGAAGGCACTCCAAATGATGCAAAAGGAATGGGAAAATGACGCAAGCCAGGGCTGGGAGGGGTATAAATTCATGTTAAAACTCCAAAATTTGAAGAGGAAACTTAAAGAGTGGGCAATGGGGCAAGTTGTGGTGGATAGGGCAAAGGAAATTGATCTTCAGAGACGTCTCACAAAAGTAGATCGACAGTTGGAGATGGAAGAAAGCCCTGGCCTTTTGGAAGACAGAAGACAACTGGTGGAAGGATTACAGATTATTGAATGTAGATATGAGAGACAATGTAGGCAAAGGGCTAAGATAAAATGGGCTAGAGAGGGGGATGATAACTCAAAATTTTTCCATCGAATTCTGTCCTTGCTCCAATCTCGTGCCATTATATCAAAGTTGGAAGACACAACAAGCAATCTGGTAGAATCTGAATAGGAAATTCAGCATTTGATTGTGAAGCACTTTTCCAAATTATTGGAGGATCTGAGATCAGATAAATAGAAGGTGGAAGGTTTAAACTGGCAGCCAGTGACAGAAGAGGACAGTTGGTGGCTTGAAAGAAATTTTGAGGAAGATGAGATCAAAGAGGCTGTTTTCAGCTGTGATGGAGGGAAGGCTGCGGGACCAGATGGTTTTACCTTCGCCTTTTTTTAGCATAATTGGAATACTGTCAAGGAGGACATCCTAGCTTGTGTGAAGGAATTCCACGGGGATGAGATTATTAATAGAAAAGTCAATGAGACCTACATATGTTTAATCCTGAAGAAATCTAACTTTATAAAGGTGGAAGACTTTAAGCCCATCAGTTTAACTACCAATCTATACAAAATTATTGCTAAAACATTAGCAAATCGATTCCGCAATGTTATTCATAAAATAGTGAGTGAGTACCAGCTAGCGTTTGTCAAGGATAGACAAATAACGGATGCAATTATGATTGCAAATGAAGCAGTCGAAGAGTACCGAGTTACAGGGAAACAAGGCTTCTTGTTGAAAGTAGACCTAGCGAAAGCTTATGATTCAGTTAGGTGGAGTTTTCTTGATTCTGTAATGCAGGGGAAAGGTTTTGGGGAACAATGGAGAAAGTGGATTCAGGCTTGCTTGCGGACGGTTAATTATTCCATATTTATAAATGGAAGAACGAGGGGCAAATTCAATAGGTCTAGAGGATTAAGATAAGGGGATGCTCTATCTCCTTTCTTATTCACCATGGTTGCTGATACTCTTACACGAGTGATACACAACACCGTTCTAGCAAGCAAATTGCAAGGTCTACACATAGGCAAGGAGCACCTCTAGCTTACTACCTCCTATTCGCTGATGATTGTATGTATTATTTTCATGCAAGATAAAGAGCAAGAATTTGAAACAGTACAAAATGTGCTTCAGGCTTTTAGTTTCTTAACCGGAATGCGAATAAATGGAGCAAAAAGTCAGTTGTTAGGCCTTAACATAGATGCTGCAAAGGTTGAAGTCATAGCTGCATCCTTAAGGGTATCTCCGGGGCACATGGCCTATTAATTATCTAGGTCTTCCACTAGGAGGCAACCCTTATAAAATTGGATTTTGGGATCCAATGATGCATACCATCAAACTGTGAATAGTAAGTTCGGAGGGAAGTTACTTATCTAGGGGAGGTAGATAGCTTCTTTCACGAATAGTGTTGGAAGCTTTGCCAACCTACTTCATGTTGGTCTTTTGGATGCCAAGAACAGTGGCTGTCAATATCGAGAAACTGATGAGAAAATTTCTGCATAATCATGAGGATTCAGAGAAAGGCCAGAGTATGGTGCGGTGGAGGCAAGTCAATCAAGAAATAAGTAAAGGACGGTTAGGAGTTGGGGGCGTGATCAAGCGAAATATTGCTTTGAGGGGAAAGTGGCTGTGGAGGATGATGGACAACCCGGAGGCGCTGTGGGCTAGAACAGTGCGCAACATTCATGGGACCAAAGAGTTTGGGAGAGAAGCACGCTTAAACAGAAAATGTAGCCACCGGTCTCCATGGAAAGACATATTCAGAATTTATGACAAATTCAGACCTTATGTTGTATGGAAAATAGGAAAAGGAGATAAAGTAAGGTTCTGGACTGATAACTGGTGTGGAAAGGGCACTCTCCAAGCAAGATTCCCAAACATGTATAGACTTTCACAAAGGAAAGAAGCCACAATTTCAGAATTTAGAAGCTGCAGTATAGTGGAGTGGAGGATGCAATGGGGATGGAATCTACACATTTGCAGTCATATCACTGATGCCCATATGGACGAGCTTCGAGAGATGTTGAACACTCTTAATAGCTTTCATCTAAATAACTGTAGTGCAGAAGACAAGCCCTTTTGGAATGAGGATTACAATAGGAAATTCACAGTTCGATCGTTTATGAGTCAGTTAAACATTCAGATCAATGGACAACCACACATTTCTATGGGTTTCCTTTGGGAAACAAAGGTTCCAATGAAGGCCAAGATTTTAATGTGGCTCATCAAATTGAATAAGTTAGAGACTACATAAAACATACAGAGCAGACTCCCTCATTTTAGTCTGAATCCCTCCATTTGTCTTATGTGCAGGAAACACGAGGAGACAACCCAACATCTGATACCAGAATGTGACATGGTAAGTGGAGGCAGGTTCATACGGAACTCGTTCCACCTGATATTAATACTCTTTTCAGCATTCCGGAAAAGGGTATTCATGCTCATATCAAGCCATATTGGAAGGTGGTGCTGGCGGCTATATGGTATACCACATGGGAAGAACGAAATACCAGAATTTTTTTGGAAAAATAGGAATCAGAAAGGATGCTTTGGGAAAGATCCAATTTTTTGTTCGCCACATGGATCTTCAACAACAAATTAAGATTAAACCCACTCGTTTGGGGAATGGTTATGTAAGGGTGGTAGTATTTTACAATTTTTATAGTTTTTGTATTAACAGCTTGGATATCTCATCCAGCTGATTGTATTATCTTTTCTATCAATGTATAGTTTCTGTTTCTAAATATATATATATTTGTAAAGTATTATGAATAGTAAAGTTGATTAATAGTGTCATGAATAATAAAGTTGATTAATTGTGTCATGAATAGGAAAGTTGATTATTTTAATTATTTTAGTTAATTTAATTAATTAAAATAATTAACTAAACTCTATCTTTAATGATGATAGTAGTTTTCCACCACCATCATTAATTAAAGATGACTTTAAAGGACATAAATAATATTCTCCAACCACCACTACTATCTTCTTTAATTAATAATGTCATTTTTAATTAAAAAATGACTTTAAAGTATATGAATAATATTCTTCAACCACCACCACTATCATCTTTAATTAATAATGTCATTTTTAATTGAAAAATGACTTTAAAATACATGAATAATATTCTTCAACCACCACCACTATCATCTTTAATTAATAATGTCATTTTTAATTAAAAAATGACTTTAAAATATATGAATAATATTCTTCAACCACCACCACTATCATCTTTAATTAATAATGTCATTTTTAATTAAAAAATGACTTTAAAATACATGAATAATATTCTTCAACCACCACCACTATCATCTTTAATTAATTGAAGAGGATAGTGCCATTTTTAATTAAATAAAAAATGACTTTAAAGTATATGAATGATATTCTCCAACCATCACTACTATCCTCTTTAATTAATTAAAGAGGATAGTGCTGTTTTTAATTAAATAAAGATTGCTTTAAGGTTCATGAATAATATGCTTCAAACCACCATTAATAATACTTACAATTGCTTGCAAACAAGCATGCATGTCCTCCCTTGCCTCTTCATTATTCTAAGTTAATCTCTACTATACCCTAAACACTAACCTTAATAATTAAAGCTCTACTATAAATAGAGAGCCTCTTCCCCCATTCTCCTCACATCAAATTAAAGCATTGAAGTGTGCTTGAGAGAAAAGAAAGATGATGAGAGTTTGGAAGGAAGAGTAGCTAAAGTTGAGGTATAAGTTCTTTCATTAGTCTCTTTAAAATTTTTTTTCTATTTCATTTATTTCATGCAAAGTTTTAGTTACATTATGACGTAAAAGACCACACTATTTTGAGTAAGTTTTTTAAGACCATAGAATGCCCAAAAAGGTCTAAATCCTTCACCATCAAAGTGTGGCCAAAATAAACATTTCAAAAATTATCGCCCAATATTAGTTATGAAACAGTAACTTTCATGCCATTTTTAGAATGGCGGAGGCATGACCTAAGGAAAATGCCACTAGCGTGTTGAACCTTGTCAAGTGTACTACAAAATAGACTCAAGAATGACCCCAATCAGACACTTGAATCCCTTGAACCGACCTTCCAAAAATTTTTGCGCAAAACTGGGACAGATTCGCAAACCAGTAGGTTCATGTACGTTTTTGTTCAAACATGGGCCTGGTTGAAGAAAATGGTCATTGCCATAACGTTCTTCGTCGCGAGCACTACAAGATAGACCCTAGAATTGAATAAAACAAAGTCCCAAAACTCAAGTTATGACCTCTTGAAGTTCTATATACCGTAGATGTAACTCGTAAATTAGACCTTAAACAACTCACATAAAAGTTTATGGGTTGTTTTGAACCTGAAAACACTTTAGAGGTTATTTTGAACCTAAAGTCAAGTTTAGGAGCTAAATTGAATGCCAACTAAGACTCAAGTACTTTTATAGGGATCACAGAGGATCGGTACCACCACGAGCATCAAGCAACATAAAGAACGTGTAAATCGAGGTGGAGATGATTTTAATTCACACACTTTTTAACCGTATTTGCTTGCATATTATACATAAATAGCCTAGGTGTTGGTAGAATGTACCGTTTTATGATCGTATGATTAAATCCTTATATTTGCATTTATTATGTAAATAACAAGAATATGGTTTGAATGTATGCTGTTTATTATGATTATATGCACGCGACCATAATAGATTTAGAGCATATGCATGATTTTGTTCGCGTATGGAATGATATGCATATAAATTTACTAGATGAGTATAGTCTATGAGAATATGCCATTTTAGAATTCAAGCATGGTAAATATATGATTAAATAAATATTACATATTATACTCATATGCATGAGGGTATGAAGAATCTATCTTTTAGAGAATTATTATTTAATATGCACGGATATGTTAGTGACCAAATATAAAATCAATCTTAACAAGATAACAATACACTTGGAGGGGTTGATTGGTCTAAAGACAATCAACGGTGGTTCTCGTGTTAACGTCTCAATTAAGAGATAGGTGTGTGATCACACTTAAGAAACTCGATCGTGCCTCGTGTATCTTCTGAGTCTGCGGATTGCTGGACATACGGACGCATAACCTGGACGCTAGTGACGTTTCTGCGGATTCACTTGGCCAGAGGTATGAGAACCATCCTAGGGTCGGCCACCCTACCTCGGCCGATTGAAAACAATCTACTGTTTGTATTGCCTAATATATGGAAGTGATTAATTGTATGATGTGCTTGCTATATTGTTAGATTGTCTGTGAATTAGAATGTAGTAACATCAGTATAACAACTGAGAGACTTTGGTCAGAACTATCCTTATTTTCTTGATATTTTGCCTTATGATGTTACTCAAACACTAGTATGTATTAGAGCATGAATGTAATTATTAAAGGTTATTTGATCAATGTATGAACCTTGATGTGGGGTACTTTTGGGCACACTATTATTACATTATGTTTCTGCTATTAATGCTCATGATACTAATAATTCTGTGAAAATTAGTTTTAAAACTAATAAACTAGTAAGATGAAGAAACGACTCATATAATAGTAATACCCTAGAATATGGAGAAAATTGTTTTAACAGTTTTGAGACAAAGATTACAAATTTAAGTTGATAGTGAATAAGCCTTATCCCAAGTAAAGTTAAACATTGAACGGAAGGTAGGTTATCTTACTCTAGGAAGGCATGATTTTTTTTAAGCAGACTTAGTTTGACCACTTTGACTGGAGGTTGTCCCACCAACTTGAATAAGTAATTAAAGATGAGGTACAAGTTTTCAAATAAATCAATTATATATCTACTCAAAATGATTTTCTACTCTCACACGTACATATATGTACAAAAAAAAGATTTCTTTTATACTGAGAAGGGGGTGTTACATTAGCCACGCTAAGATTTTAGCTTCCATGGGGCCTTTGATCTTGCAAATGAAATCAACCGTAGGATCCTACTGATTTGCATTTCCTGC
Organism: Tinospora cordifolia; assembly: GCA_030144865.1. Classification (NCBI taxonomy): domain Eukaryota; kingdom Viridiplantae; phylum Streptophyta; class Magnoliopsida; order Ranunculales; family Menispermaceae; genus Tinospora; species Tinospora cordifolia. The sequence continues at coordinate 2,664 of JAJIYU010001396.1, read as the reverse complement.
ATTTAATTTCTCCATGAAAGAGTTAACTGAGAACCCTTTGCTTGCCTTCCCAATCCACATGGGTCGGTCTTATCTTAACCTCATTTTGTTGAGAAGATATTTAAAAAGTTCAATAAATATGATAGGAATCCAATAAAGTTAACTATAGATGTTAATATATATCTAACTAAGAAAACATGGCAAGCCAAAGATCAATTAGACTATTCATGTAAACTTGGTGGTATTATATATGTAGTGACATGCACAAGACTGACATAGCATGAGTAAACAAATTGAGCTAGTTTACAAGCAATGTAGGCAAAGGTGGAAAATATTGATTTAGAGTACTTAAAATATTTAAGGTACTCAACAGAATTTCTACCACCATGCTAATGTTTGAAGATTGGATAAATGACATGAAGCTGCAAGAGACTCAGTTGGTGAATTTGAGATTCACATGGAGCAATGGAAGAGAAAAGCTAGCGATGTCCAAATTGGATAGATTTCTCCATAACAATGCATGGGGAAGTAAATTTGAACACCAAAAGGTGTGGGGTCTTCAAAGAATAACCTCAGATCATTGGCCAATCTTGCTGGAAACAGAGAAGGTTAAGTGGGTCCGACGCCTTTCAGATTTGATAACGAATGGCTAAACCACAAAGACTTCCTGGGAATGGTTAAAACTGAATGGGAAGCAGACCTGAGTAGAGGTTGGGAATGATATAAGTTCATGATAAAACTTCAAAACCTCAAACAAAAAATCAAGGAGTGGAGCAGAGGGAGGATGGAAACAGAAGAGGCAAAATTAACGGAACTGAACAAGGCTCTCAGCAGTATTGACAGCAGGGTGGAAGGAGAGGAGGAGGAGGAAGGTCTTGTAGAAATTTTAAATGAAAGGAAGAAGGTAATCGAGGAGATCCAGCTCTTAGACTGTAGAGTTCAAAGGAGGCTTAGACAGAGAGCCAAATTAAAATGGGCTAAAGAAGGAGATGTGAACTCCAGATTTTTCCATCGGATTTTATCCCTCAGGAAATCCAGGAACATGATTACAAAACTGGAAGATAAAAGAGGAAGAGTAGTGGAAGATGAAGAAGGTATTGAAAACATCATTACCCAATATTTTAGTAACCTGTTCAAGGATGATCAGGCCTACAATTGGGGCATCAAAGGAGTGAATTGGCACCAAATAAGTGAGGAGGACAGGAGGTGGTTGGAAAGAGATTTCCAAATCGAGGAAATTAAAGAAGCGGTGTTCAGCATTGATGGGGATAAGGCTCCGGGCCCGGATGGATACACAATGGCCTTTTTCCAAAAAACTTGGGAAATAATAAAGCAGGACATCTATAGGTGCATGGAAGAATTCCACCAAGAGGCAATTATCAATAGGAAAGTCAACGAGACTTACATATGTTTGATCCCAAAGAAGCATGAGTCTATGCGTATGGAGGAATTCAGGCCGATCAGCCTCACCACAAGTTTGTACAAGATAATTGCAAAGGTGTTGGCAAACAGGTTAAAACAAGTCCTTCCCACTACTATAAGTGACAAACAGATGACATTTGTAAAGGATAGGCAAATCACCGATGCCATTCTAATTGCAAATGAGGCAGTAGAAGAGCACAGATCAAAAGAGAAAGAAGGCCTTCTTCTCAAAGTAGACTTTGAAAAGGCATATGATTCAGTTTGATGGGGCTTTTTGGACTTTGTTATGATGAAAAAAGGATTTGGAGAGAGGTGGAGAAGATGGATAAAGGCCTGTCTAACTTCCACAAACTTCTCAGTTTTTATAAATGGGAAGCCTAGAGGGAAGGTGAATGCTCAAAGGGGCCTTAAGCAAGGAGATCCCTTGTCCCCTTTTCTATACACTTTGGCGGCAGATGCTTGTTCTAGAATTGTGGAAAAAGCAGCAGATTTGAAAAAATTGGAAGACTTCAGTGTAGGGAAGGACAAAATCAAGCTTAATCATCTATTTTTTGCAGATGACTGCATAATGTTTTTGAAGAACAACAAGGATTTGCATACAATAAAAGAAATCTTGCATACGTTCTGCTATGTATCAGGGCTGAATGTTAATAGGAAGAAATGTCAACTTTTGGGGATTAATATGCGGAATGAAACAGTGGCTAATCTAGCTAAAGAGTTAAATGTACCCAATGGACAGTGGCCCATTCAATATCTAGGAGTCCCCTTAGGGGGAAATCCGAACAGAATGGACTTTTGGAAACCAGTTATTCAAACAGCAAGAAGAAGAATGGCAGAGTAGAAGAAAGCCTTTCTTTCAAGAGGAGGTAGACTGCTGTTAATAAAAACAGTACTGTAGGCCATTCCAACATACTATATGTCTATTTTCAGGATCCTTAAAAAGGTTGCAGCCACCATTGAAAAGATCATGAGAGATTTCCTATGGAATAATAATGAAGACCTTAGAAGATGCAACCTAGTTAACTGGGTTCAAGTATGCAAAAGTATTAATAAAGGAGGATTGGGAATAGGCGGGCTGAAGAGAAGAAATATCGCTCTCAGAGGCAAATGGTTATGGAGGCTCCAAACGAATCCCATGGCTTTGTGGGCTATAGTAATAAAAAGCATTCATGGTTCCAAAGCCCAAGGAAAGGAAGCTGGCATTAAGAGCAATTGCAGCCATCGTTCCCCATGGAAAGACATCCATAACATCTACAATAAATT
>JAJIYU010001395.1:0-36719 GCA_030144865.1 Tinospora cordifolia | reverse complement strand
CATTCAAACAATGTAAACATCACATATTCAACATTACAATTCAAATAATACTATGGAGCAAGGTAATCACTTCCATCTTTATATCTCGTTCCCTTAGGCCTTTGTTTCGCACTAGCCTTGCCTTTCAATCTATGAGATTCAAAACCACATCACATGAGTTTGAAACATTTCCAAGGTTTCTTAAATCATAATGTAATGGTTCACCAACATTGATATCCTAAGTTGTACACATTCCACTATTTTGTTTCCTTTGATTACCACGGTTGGCGATCGGTTACCATAGTAACCAGTGGATTCGTGTGTTCAATGCTTTCGTATGCATTGTCTCACTTGTACTTTTCCCATGTGTTTAATATTCAAATACATTCACATTAAGCTTAAAACACAAATCAAACTAAAATAAGTCTTTATACCTTAGGGCTCTTCATGTTTCCTTTGCGTTTCTCTGTAAAACAAGGTTTTGCAACCCTCAAATCACTTAGGCTTCAAAGAAAAATGTGTTTACACTTAAGAAAATGATTTACAATGCGAAAAACTGAAGATTTTAAGTGGATTTCATGATTTTACCTTAGTACAAGTGTTAGTTGCATAATAGATTAACATTATTATGGATAGTTTATATGTATTTTATAGAAGTTTAATAGGAAATCAAGTATATTTGTGCATAATTAGTTGTATGAGCAGTTATGATATGAACTGCACGTTTTATTACATTTGAGAAGTGTTAAGTGTTGTTTATGGCATTTCTACAAGAAAATGATGTCTGGGGAAGGTTTTTTAGTATTTGTGTAGGACGGGAACGAAGTAGAGAGAGGATTACAACATAAAGAAACAAAGAAAGGTTAAAAACAAGGAAGAACAACCAATTATTGTGGTACAGGAATGAATGATTGAGGTAATTAGAGAAAAACTAGAAAATCGCAAGGAAATATGTCATACTAGTTGCCCCGGTAATCAGCACAGTAACCGCGGTAACCAGAATGTGAATTTCGTGAAGAATTATTAACCGAGCACACTTACCGCGGTCAATAAAATGAAAAAAATCTTGTTTTTGACATGGGATGAGGACTACTGCGATTATTGACTACGATAATGTGATTAGCATTTAAGCATTCTTAACTCGAAGATTAGTTGATTTTGATGGCCGAAAGCTGACAAAAAGTGAGAACAACGAAGAATTGAAGATCATAGATCAAGCCTTGTGTATGTCACTTTGTATTCATTATTCTTTGATGTTTGAACTACTGATTACCATGTCATGCTAGTCAATCTTAAGTCTAGGATGTAAATTTCTATTATAGGATCCTGAGATTTTATATTCCAATTAATAGATTTCAATGTTTTGTTTTATATTCTGAGTATTTAATGCTTAATGTTTACTGACCGTGAACAATATGATCTCAAACTATTAAACTAACTTAGGAGAGAGGTTTAATAGTTGAACTGTCACAATATAGACCTAGATTAATTGTTTGATTGGGAGGTTGTCAATTGTTAAGGAGTTTGCATGTGATTACTGTTCACAAGGCATCGAATTGTTAATTGTGCGCCTTGGAAGAGGGTATTAGGGAACAAGACTGATAGGTGTTAAGGTACCTCGGGAGAGGGCTTTGATGACAAGTGTTGAATCTGCATAACCAGGGGTTTAATTAATTGGAATATGAATTGAAGGTGTGAACAAAAGAAATTACTATCGTAGGTAATTACTTGACATAGTTTTCGGAACAAATATTTCATTGCTTTCAATCTTTTTCAATTCAAATTAGGATTTAAACAAACCAAAATCTATTAACAACCTTAACAAAGTGAATGCTAATACTAGATTGAGATTTAAGATAGTTAACTAATATCTGTTCCCTGAGGATAATACTCAGTTTCTATCAGTTATTACTATTGTAATCCTATATACTTGCGGGATTATCAACAAGTTTTTAGCGTCGTTGCTGGGGAACGGTGTTAATTGTCTTAAAACCAATTGAACTTGGTTTAGTTTTAATTAAGGCAAAATTTATTTTTTATTTTTGTTTTGACTGTTTATATTTTCTTTTTAACTTCATTGAATACACTTGATCTTGTGTTTTCTTGTGGTGTTTCAGGTTTTATCTGAGTAGAGATTTTTGTGAACTATACAACCCAGATTTGTTCAACACCATTAAGTAGATTTAGGCAGAAGCCAAGGGACGTGTGTCAACAATGGCTGATAGTGAAACTTCTAGTGTGGGAAACAATGAAAATGCTCGATTACGAGATTTCTTCAAACCCATATTGAAGAACAATCACTCCGGTATAGCTAGGATGCCGATTAATGCAAACAACTTCGAGCTAAAGCCCTTCTTGATTACAATGGTGCAACAACAACAGTTTGAGGGTTCAGCAATAGAAGATCCTATGGCACACCTCAATTCTTTCATGGAGATCTGTGACACAGTCAAGATGAACGAGGTTATCGAAAATCAGTTAAGGCTAATGTTTTTCCCTTTCTTTCTATGCGATAAATCTAGGAATTGGTTGTAAACACTACTTCTGGGAAGCATTACCACATGGGAGGAAATGGGTCAAAAATTCCTCCAGAAATAATTCACACCCACTGAGGTACATTAATTGCGAGGTGAAATCAGTTCCTTCAAGCTATTTGAGTTTGAGTCTCTTTATGAAGCTTGGGAGAGATTTGAGGACTTATTGAGGTGATGCCCACAACACGGATATTTCCCTTGGCTTCAAATTCAGATGTTCTACAGTTGACTTACTCCACCTACTAGAGCCTTGGTAGATTCTGTAACCGGAGGTTTGTCGATGGAAAAGTCTACTATTGATGCCACCCAACTCATTGAAGATATGACCACAAATGCATATGGACATGGTACAGAAATAGGATCAGGAAAGAGGGTGGGTATTCATGAGGTTGATGATATAAATGCTCTACATGCCCAAATTGTCACCATGACTCATTGGTTGAACTTAGTAGAAGAAAAGAGTGGCAGTGGACATTTTTAGAATCAACAGAATCAACCAATTCATTCAATTGCAGAAGCGAACAAAACACCTTATACTGGAGAAGCTTCTATTGAACATTTGAACGCGACAAATAGATTCAGTGGGTATTAAGATCCATCTGGGGGGTATAATGTTTCAAAGTAATATCATCCAAGAGTTAAAAATCATAAGAACTTTTCTTATGCAAACAATAGAAATGATCAACAACTTCCACCAGGTTTTGTGCCACAACAACCCCTACATGACAAGAAGTCGTCCTTAGAAGACAAGCTACATGAGATGATAATTATGCATTCTAGGTTCTTCAAGGAATTGACAAGGAGAGTGGACAAGAATGATAATAGAGTCTCTGGCATTGAGATTCAAATTGAAAACATGAATGCTACAATCAAGAGCTTGCAAACTCAAGTGGGACAACTAGCACAGATAGTGTCAAACCAACATCACAACTACTTCCCTCGTGACACTTAAATAAATTCGAAGGAAAGTTGCAAAGCTGAAGCTGAAGATATTGATCCACCTCATCCAATTAATCCATCTGCTAAAGCTAAAGATATTGACAGTTCTGAAAAGGATGTTCCAAGTCCACCAGCTTCACAACCTAAATAACTACAGAGATCACAAGGGAAACCTAAGGGGATTACTATTCAAGGGGGCAAAATCCTTGAACCTCCACTATTGCCATACCCTCAAAGGTTTCAAAAGAAGAAGCTAGATGACCAATTTGCTAAGTTTTCAGAAATGTTCAAGAAGATACATATTAATATTTCCTTTGTAGAAGCTCTATACAAATGCCTAACTAGGCCAAATTCATGAAGGAAATTATGTCCAAGAAGAGAAAGCTTGAAGACTTTGAGACAGTGAAGCTAACTGGAGAATGCAGTGCAATCCTTCAAAGAAAACTTCTTTAGAAGTTAAAAGATCTAGGGAGGTTCACCATACCATGCAACATTGGGTCAGAAGTCTTTGAGAAGGCATTATGTGATTTGGGGGCAAGCATCAATCTTATGCCCATGTGTAAGAGGTTGGGCGTGTCAGAGATCAAACCCACCACAGTTACTCTTCAGCTTGCAGACAGATCTCTCACTTATCTAAGGGGTATAATTGGAGATGTTTTGGTCAAGGTGGATAATTCATATTTCCTATTGACTTTGTGGTTCTGGATATGGAGGAAGATGGTGAGATTATGTTTATTCTTGGGAGGTCATTCCTAGCTACAGGCCATGCATTGATAGATGTACACAAAGGCGAGCTTACTTTGAGGGTAAATGAAGAAAAAGTAGTTTTCAACCTCTATAAGGCTATGCACTACCCTAGTGATTTATATGAATGCAAGAGAATTGAAGTTATCAGTTCTTGAATTGTTAGAGTGGTGGATGAACTTAGCTCTTAAGATGACTTGTTTGGGTGTATCTCTCATTCTGTTTTGCTTCCCCAATCATGACAAAAAATTTGAGACTACTTGTTCTAGCCTTGGAAGCCTCCCCATCTGAGCCTAATAGCACACATAGTCCCTTTTCTGATTCCACCCAATTTGAAAATCTTCAAGATATTTCCAAGGCCATTGACTTGAAACCCCTTCTTAATCATCTAAAATATGTCTATTTGGGTGGAGCACTATCATTACCAATCATTATTTCTTCTTCCTTAACCTCTATCCAAGAAGAAAAACTATTACGAAGTGCTTAGGGACCATAAGTCCGCTATTGGGTGGACAATTGATGATATCTGGGGTATAAGTCCCACTATTTGCATGGACAAGATCTTAATGGAAGAATCTTATAAGCCTATAGTGGAGCAACAACGAAGACTTAACCCTGTAATGAAGGAAGTGGTCAAGAAAGAGGTGATGAAGCGACTCAAGGTAGGCATTATCTATGCTATTTCAGATTCATAGTGGGTCAGTCCTATTCATGTGGTGCCACAGAAGGAAGGAATCATTGTGGTTACTAATGAAAAGGGTGAGACAATTGCTTCCAGAACTACTATAAGGTGGCGTGTGTGCATTGACTATAGAAAAATTAACAAGGCCACCTGGAAAGATCACTTTCCTTTGCCATTCGTAGATCAAATGCTAGACTAGGTTGCAGGTTATGATTTCTACTACTTCTTAGATGGGTATTCAGGCTACAATCAGATTGTCATTGCACTAGAAGATTAAGATTGATGGTCGAAAGAAGACAAAGAGCGAAAACAACGAAGAATTGAAGACCAAAGATCAAGCCTTGAGTATGTCACTTTGTATTCATTATTTTTTGATGTTTGAACTGATTACCATGTCAAACTAGTCAATCTTAAGTGTGGGATGTAAATTTCTATTGTAGCATCTTGAAATTTTATATTCCAATTAATTGATTTCGATGTTTTGTTTCATGTATTGGGTGTTTAATGCTTAATGTTTACGGAATTGCAATAGTAAAAACTGGTAGAAATCGAGTATCTTCTAAGGGAACGAATATTAGTTAACTATCTTAAATCTCAATCTAGTATTAGCATTCACTTTATTAAGGCTCTTAATAGATTTTGGTTTGTTTAGATCCTAATTTGAATTGAAAAAGATTGAAAGCAATAAAATTTATATTTCGAAAACTATGTCAAGTAATTATCTAGGATAGTAAATTCTTTTGTTCTCACCTTCAATTTATATTCCAATTAATCAAACCCATGGTTATGTAGGTTCTAGCACTTATCATCAAAGCCTTCTCCCAAGGTACCTTAACACCTATCAGTCTTGTTCCCTAATACCCTCTTCCGAGGCGCACAGTTAACAATCTAATGCCTTGTGAACAGTAATCATGAGCAACCTCCTAAACAATTGACAACTTCCCAGTCAATCAATTGATCTATGTCTATATTGTGACAGTCCAACCATTAAACCTCTCTCCCAAGTTAGTTTAATAGTTTGAGATCATATTGTTCATGGCCAGTAAACATTAAACATTAAACACCCAGAATATAAAATAAAACATCGAAATCAATTAATAGCAATATAGAATCTCAGGATCCCATAATAGAAATTTACATTGTAGACTTAAGATTGACTTGCCTGACATAATAATCAATTCAAACATCAAAGAATAATGAATACAAAGTGACATACTCAAGGCTTGATCTTTGATCTTCGATTCTTCGTTGTTCCCACTCTTTGTCTGCTTTCGGCTGTCAAAATCAACTAATCTTCAAAGTTAAGTTGATTTTGACGGCCGAAAGCAGACAAAGAATGAGAACAATGAAGAATTGAAGATCAAAGATCAAGCCTTGAGTATGCCACTTTGTATTCATTATTCTTTGATGTTTGAACTGATTACCATGTTAGGCTAGTAAATCTTAAATCTAGGATGTAAATTTCTATTGTAGGATCATGAGATTCTATATTTTAATTAATTGATTTTGATGTTTTTTTTTATATTCTAGGTGTTTAATGCTTAATGTTTACTGGCTATGAACAATATGATCTCAAACTATTAAACTAACTCGAGAGAGAGGTTTAATGGTTGGACTTGGATTGTCACAATATAGACCTAGATCAATTGATTCACCGAGATGTTGTCAATTGTTTAGGAAGTTGCACTTGATTACTGTTCACGAGGCATTAGATTGTTAACTGTGTGCCTCTAAAGAGGGTATTAGGGAACAAGACTGATAGGTGTTAAGGTACCTGGGGAGAGGGCTTTGATGATAAGTGCTAGAACCTACATTACCAGGGGTTTAATTAATTGGAATATGAATTGAAGGTGAAAACCATATAATTTACTATCCTAGATAATTACTTAACATAGTTTTTGGAACATAAATTTTATTGCTTTCAATCTTTTTCAATTCAAATTAGGGTTTAAATAAACTAAAATCTATTAAGAGCCTTAATAAAGTGAATGCTAATACTAGATTGGGATTCAAGATAGTTAGTTAATATCCATTCCCTAAGGATGATACTTAGTCTCCACCCATTATTATCATTGTGAGTATTGTCCTCAGGGAGCGGATACTAGTTAACTATCTCAAATCCCAATCTAGTATTAACATTCACTTTATTAAAGTTCTTAATTGAGTTTGGTTTGTTTAAACCCTAATTTGATTTGAAAACATTTCAAAGCAATAAAATTCTACTCTGAAAACTATTTTGAGTAATTATGTAGGATAGTAAATTCTTTTGTTCTTACCCTCAATTCATATTCTAATTAATTAAACCCCTAGTTATGTAGGTTCTTGCACTTATTATCAAAGCCCTCTCCTGAGGTACCTTAACACCTATTAGTGTTGTTCCCTAATACCCTCTCCCAAGGCGCACAGTTAACAATCTAATGCCTTATAAACAGTCATCACGTGCATCCTCCTAAAACATCGACAACCTCCCAGTTAATCAATTGATTTAGGTCTATATTGTGATAGTCTAACTATTAAACCTCTCTCCCAAGTTAGTTTAATAGTTTGAGATCATATTGTTCATGGCTAGTAAACATTAAGCATTAAACACCAAGAACATAAAAAAAAAATCAAAATCAATTAATTGGAATATTAAATCTCATGATCCTACAATAGAAATTTACATCATAGACTTTAAATTGACTAGCCTGACATGGTATTAAGTTCAAACATCAAAGAATAATGAATATAAAGCACCATACTCAAGGTTTGATCTTCGATCTTCAATTCTTCATTATTCTCGCTCTTTGTCTGCTTTCGACAATCAAAATCAACTAGTCTTCGAAGCTCAGAATCCTTAAACCCTATTACCTCATCCTATATATATTAGACAACTAAAAACCCTAAACAAAATCATAAAATTACAAACTAATCGCATTACTGCAGTCAATGATCGTGGTAACCTTGGCACACATCAAAAACACAAACTTCTAATTCTAGGTACCTTGGTCATTAAAAAGGATTACCGTGGTAACCAATGACATGATATTTTGTGCGTTTGGCTTCTCCTCTGATTACCCATGTCGCCGACATAGGTAATTAGATTTATCTATATTTTCAACCATTCTTCACTTCTCTTGCTCTTATTTGCTATTTCGGTTCATTCTAAACCTGTGTAGACACTCAAAACCTTTCTTGGACATTATATTCACATAAAAAATGCTAGAAATAACATTAAATCATGCTAATATGCAACTAATCATGCAATAATGCTCTAAATGCATATATAACTAAATATAAATAAATACACTTAACTTCCTATTAAACTCATGAAAATTATATATAAAATACCTATAGTATAGTTAGTGTGCTATATAACTAACAAATACCCCCAAACTTAGACTATTGTTCATCCTTGAATAATGGCTCTAATCTAAATTGACACACCATACCATATAGAAGTAAATCCATTTTCACTCATCATTGTAACCTCAATCTTCCATTCCTATAGTTTATGACTCATTAACACGTCCTTAGGGTCATTCAGGGTGTTTAGATTTTCAATTCATCCTCAACGTCACCCTCTCATTTGTCAGTATCTCAGTCTTCCTAGACCTTGTAGGTGATTTGTAGTTGCCATCCCACTCATGGAAATCCTCTTCTAATACTTAAGTACACAAATCCTCTCAATTCTCTCATCTATCTTTCTTCTACTTAGTTCAAACTATAGTCAAGATTAATGGTCTTTCTTGTAGGTTGTAACGTGGTCTAGCTCAAGGTACAAGTGTAATAGGAATTTAAATCTAACTCAAGTGTACACTCAAAAGAATAATAGCAACCTATTTTGTTTGATTTTATCAATGTAGCTTGATCCATTTGTTCAATCCTTTGTTTTCTTCAATTCATGCTCACAACCCCGTTTTCATAGCTCCCTCAAACTAATTCAATCACATGAACTTCAATCAATACCCACATGTACACCCATACAAAAGTACGAAGTTCACTTTCATTGACAATACTAAAATAACAATAATTTTTTTCTTTTTTTTTTAACTAACTGCACTCAAAAATAGAAACATAAACTGAAAATATACGTATTTTAACATCAACCTCCCCTCCTTCGTTCATATCATTAGGATAAACAGTATTGTAACCATGAGTGTGCACAAATAGGTTTAACTGAGATATTCATGAAAGGATAGAGTGTGCAATGTATAATGTTTAGGTTTACAACAAGAAAACAGGCTATAAAGCTCAACATTGACTGCAAAGGATTATAAATGTTGGGATCGACCTTTAGGCTAGGACTCAAACAAAGATAGCGTACTTCATTTCTCTAGTAGAATCATTCCTAAGTAGTGTTCATGGTAGACTTGATTATTTCAAGAGTTTGTGAGAAATTCTCTCCACTTGTGGTTCGATTTTCACTCCTCACTTTCCTCAATTTTCGAATTCTCAATTTACCTAAGACTACGGGGTTTTGTCAAAGTCAAATTTTGGACAAATCAAGCACACTGATTGTTAGAGCATACCCTAGTTCTTTGCCTCATCACAGTAGAAGAATTTTCAATTTCATAAGTCATTCAATGAAAATTTTCAAAAATATGGCATGGACCTAGCCTAAGTAACACCTATATGTTCTATATGTTCATGCCCTAAAGTTAATATGCTTATGTATCAAAACTAAATAAATAATTTTAATATCTAAATGTCATGAAAGAATTTCAATAATAACTATGTATGTGATGTGCCCATAAATATATATATACATACATACATACATACATACATACATACATATATATATATATATATATATATATATATATATATATATATCTGTGTGTGTGTGTGTGTGTGTGTGTAATTTAGAACCATTAATGCGTAGAGAATATGTAAATATAAAGGAAAAATGAGCTGAAAATGAAGAAGATTTTTTTCAATGCGCCTTGTCCTTAAGAGCACACTACACTCTCATGCATATACGAAGGAGAATATGCTAAAACGCTGAAAAAACTTGCAAATGATAAAAAGAAGACAAGTATTAGAGAATTAGTAACTAAAATGCATGCAAATTTTTTTAGACTACTAAACTAAAATGCATAGATACCTAAGAAATTAAAATAAACCTTAACTAAATAAATGAAAATAAACAAAAAATAAAAAATAGTGGGTTGCTGTAACACCCCAATTTTCGATGGAACCTCCGATCACGTGATACCTCACGTGTGGATCGTCGCCCGATGAAAATCGAGATGCTACTTGAAAATTTCGTTCTGTCAAAATCTTTTTCTTCAAAATCAAGTTCATAACCCTTTGTTCTCAAGTCAATGTCTATAAAGATATTTTGTGCAAGATAGGAAATTATAATAATTCTATTGAATAAATCATAAGCAATGCAGCGGAATACTTTTAAACCATTCGTTTAAACCAAAACCGTTATACAAGGAAAGTCATTGAAAGATAAAACAATCGAAATTAAACCAATGTAAATAATTTAAAATAATCCAGTAAAATACATAAAATATGACTTCCAAATCACCTATCTCGGATGACCACCCCACGAGGTGTCCAATCTGAGTGTAGCCTTCTGAAGTAAGTCAACATATTCTACGTCCAGGTGTACCTGAAAAATAAAGTGGGAGTGAGCTTGAAAGCTCAGTGGATCGATCCTACACATCACATGCATTATACAGACCCAACCCAAAACATTACACACACTTTCAAACATTAGGCGTTCAAACATTCATTTGTTTTAGTCAGAGTCTAAGACCAGAAGAGGGTTGAGATGTTTCTCGGTATTCCCTGTGATCCAATCAAATCTCAAAGGGTTCCAATAACCGTCTAAAATCAATCATGTCATCACTATCATAGCCTCAGAGAGCGTACTTATCGCGACATCATACCGTTTCCCAAAGACTTCAAGCTGTCACAGTCAGCTCTGGGTGGGAATAGCTACGATCCACCTTGTAGCTCGACAATCTCAAGCGGTGACATATAAGAGATGCCACCTCGATTCGCTTCAGGCTTATCAATCGTACCAGTACGTGGATTCTTAATAGACCATCGTCTTATTTTAGTGTTATAGACAAGCATCAATCATGCCACAAAATTTCACAATCTACTGAATAATTTCTCAAATTATGCATACCATGCAAAAGTAGTCCGAATAAATAACCAATCCTATAGAATGCAAGTTACACGATAGTCAAAATGAGTATCCAATGCTACCTAATGTATTTCCTCTATTTATGCATGTCATGAAATATTTGTGCATGAAATGAACGAGTTACTATTCAGTCGCATCATCACACAAGAATTCCAAACAATTCAATCAATTTCATAATAAGATTCCTAATAACATAGAACTATCCACACAAATGTTTTGAATCTTAAATCCATATAATACAGATGAGCAAGGAAGTCACGCCCACCTGATTCAGCAGATCTTCAGGGCTACCTTGCTTTCCGTCGAGCTATTCGATATTCAAAATCTACAATCTGTAATTCAACAGTTAATGAGATTCACTAACTTCTTAATTCACATCTAGTCTTATTTAAGTTATTCTTAGACTTAAATAATCTCTAAAAATTTATGTAATCTCGAAGTCAATTTCAACCAATTTCGGATTATTGCTCAATTTGAATTTAAAACTTTACTAATTTACTTACAAGTCTTTTCGTAAAATTAGATTTCTAATAACTTAATCTTCGTAATTTAAATAATTTGTTAATATCATAATTAATTTAATTATGAACAAAATAAGACTTCTATTGGTCAAATCTGTAGTCTCGTTCATAATTGAGATTTCTAATCTTTTCTTTATAAATTTACGTTCATTTAATTTCCTAAATTTAGATCCTTGACTACTTAGATAAATGATCTAAATTTAAATGCTTGAATTAAATAAGTAGACATCCATCTATCAATTTTTCTCGCATAAGATGGGTAGCTTATCGAAACTCTTTCGTTCTAACCAATGTATATCAATTATTCATCTTATACTTGATTCGAAGCTTTATAGTGTCTTGGTAAACTACTCTATAATTTCATTATTAGCTAAACATACTGAATTAACATTAATCATAATTTTCCTTACCTTTCCGTTTCAATCCGCCAGCTGACCGGCAAATAGAGCACAATTTGATGTAAAATCTGTAATTCCAACTAAAATCAGCTCATGCTCCACTTCTTGTGTTCTAATTCAACCATATTCCAGTTAGCTCATGAACTAGAAGAGGAGAAAATCCAAACCCAGATCAAAGCACACAATGTCAGTTCACAACCTCCAAATCACACCAATAAGGTCATCACTTCCGTCCCTTTATTTGGATTCATCACAGACCAGCAGGCACACCTATGTATAGAAACATCAATCCACTAGCCGTAATTCCATCTTTTCCCTGCTCTATTCCTCTTCTCTTCCTCAGTCCATTTCACCAACTAATACACTTAGCTTAATCTTCATTCTTCGGTAATGACACACACACAAACATATACACCACACATTAGTTCACCATTACCAGCACTTTGTTATTCACTCTAATTTCACCCACCATAATAATCACTCAACCCACACAGTTCCCTTGTTCTTGTTTCACTGATCACCAGTGCTCGGTCCTCCTCTTTTCTTACCACCCGAGCACTTCTGTTCCTGTTCCCGATTTCCAGCTGCTCAAGCATCATGTGTCGTGGTCCAGTTCCTTCCCCTTTTACAATTTCCTCCCCTGTTAGTGACTTCCGGCCAGCAGCACCTCCCCTGTTTCCATGTTCGACCATATGCTGCAACTTCATCCTTCCCTGTTTAGCTTCCTCCGTTTCATTCCCCTTCGTCTGTCCAGTAGGAACCCCCATAGCAGCAGTGGTACACCTCACCAATTTCCAGCAACAATGCAACGGCCAGCTGTAACAAAGCACCGCGCTGGTTCTTCTTCTTTGCTCTGTATTTGTCCACCAGCAACAGTTGTAGTTGCAGCAGCTACGACCTGAACTTCTTCATTCCTCTTCCTCTCATTCGGGTTGCAGCAGCAGCAGCTCATGCGCTGCTTTCTTCCCTTCCTCTGTTCGTGCACCTTCACCCCACAACAGCAGCAGCCGAGCTCCCTCATCCAAATTTCCAATGCTTCTCTGCCGGTCGCTCTCTGTTCTCCTTGTTTGGCGACACCAGCAGCAGTTAGCTGCTCTGCTTTGCCTCATCCCTCTGTTTTCGACTCCAAACCAAAACGTAGCAGCTTGAGCCCCTTTTTTGTTGTTCTTAGTCTCCCATAGCAGTAGCAACCGTCCTTCATCTTCATCATCTAGCAGCAGCAGTAGCAGCATCGGCAGCATCACAATTCGTTCACCTCTCCAATTGAGCTTCAAAAAAATCAGAAGCTTTAGCTCACAGTCCAGCTTTTCCGGTTGCAGCTAATTCTCCACTTTCTTCTTCTTATTTCCAGCTTCGATTCCTTCTTGTGTGTTCATCACACTGACCACAACCCAGCAAGCCACTGCATTGGCTTCTTCTTCAATCCACCGTCGTTGTCCGAAAAATTCGGGACTCCTCTACTTCGACTCTCTTCCTTGATACATTTCCTTCCACTACTCAATATTGTCCCACACACTACTTGTTTGTATGTATACATATGTATGTTTTATTTTATGGATTTGTTTGTTTCATTACTATTATTATTATTATTATTATTTCTAATCATGTAAATGGGTATATATCTATATAAAACCTTATGATAAAATTACCATGATATTTCTTTTCTACACACACACACACACACACACACACACACACATATATATATATATATATATATATATATATATATATACACGTGTATTACCATCTAAATTAATGTATGAACCTTATGATAAATGTATATGTATTACCATGTTGTTATTATTATTGTTATTAATTCAAAATTTTTTTTTCTATACTAATCATAATAGACATCAATTAATTATTTTAGCTATTCATATATATCTATAAAACATAAAATATAGTTTTATCATACTATTATTATTTTTTGATCAAACGATATATTTTATTTTCGTATCACTCGCGCCTTTGCGCGAGCGCGAGTGAGCTATGAAATAATTTATTTATTCCTAAGCATATTCTACATTCGTAGTTAAATTGTACATGACCCTAATTCATTCGTTATTATTTATCTCATGTTCTTACTCACGACGTGGCACGACCACGAAGTTACGGGTGTTACAGTTTCCTTCCACAAAGCGCTATGTTTAACGTCGTTAGCTCAACGTAGATACGAGTTAACTGAAGCCCAATTTGTTGATCTTGCTGAACACTTTGGTTTTTTGTAACTTGCTTCATAATATTTGGTGGCTTCTTGTTATTCAACAATGGATCATGTGACTGATTCTTAAGACTTTTTTGAGTAAGAACAACATCATGCAACTCTTTCATAACATAGTTAAGCTTCCTATGTGCTTGTATGGCCTCCCCTATAGCATAATCAACATCTTTAACTTGAATATCCAAAGGTTTGGGTTTTTCAATCGGTATCTTAGAGCCAGCTAGTACTTGCTTGCATACTCTCACTTCAGTAGGGGGCTTCAATGAGCTAGATGTTGAAGATAACTCGATGTTCATTCATTCTCAGTGTGAGCTCTCCCACTGCAACATCTATAAGGGTCTGACTAATGGCTAAGAATGGCCGCCAAGAATTAATAGTATTTCTCCATCTTCTTCCATATCAAGAACTACAAAGTCAATTGAAAAGATAAACTTATCCATCTTAACGAGCACATCTTCAATAATTCCTCGTGGATAAGTGACAGAACAATATGCAAGCTGAAGGGTAATACTGGTTGGCTTGATCTCTAATAGGCCCAACCGCTAGTGTATTGAAAGCGGCATGAGATTTATACTGGTGCCCAAGTCATAAAGAGTTTTCTCAAATATTTTAGAGCCTATGCTGCACAGAATAGTGAAAGTCATCTGATCTTTCAGCTTCTGAGGCAGCTTTCTTTGTATTATAGCATTGCACTCATTTATCAATGCCACAATCTCATGATCTACTTCTTATAAAACCTCTGTGAAAAGGGTAATGGAGGAGGTTCAAGGTATTTGTTACCTTGAATAGTGATGCCAGGACATCTAACCTCCTCTTTTCATTATTAGCAGGTGCTGGATCAGTTGGTTCTATAAGAACTAGCCCTTTAAAATGGATAGGCTCATCAACTAGCATAGGAGGGTTGGACGGAATAGGTGGGCTCTGGACTTCTCTCCCGCTTCTAGGATTTACTTGAGTTGTACTCGAAAAAGATCTTCGCTACTAACTGGAGAATGCTTGGGTTATCTGTCCCATTTGAGTTTCAAGGTTCTTCACAATTGCATTCACGTTTTCCATTTGTATTTTCAAAGCTAAGACTCGGTTGTGATTCTGATCTATTCTTTCAGTTAATTCTTTAAAGAAATGAGCCCGCATATTCATGATCTCGTCCTATTTGTCTTCCATAGATGGCTTCTTTTTAAATAGGCTCTGTTAGACATTTCTATTATTACCATATGCGAAGTTTTCATGATGATGGATCCCCAGATGAGAAGGAAGAATAATGTACCCTTGTTGCTACCCTTGATAATTATTGGACCGGTTCACTGCATTTAGCTACTTTATAGATGCTTCATGAGTGAGCGATGCCTTGTGAGCTTCAGCTATGGCCAAAATAGATTGATTCTGTTGTAGTTAAAACTGGCCATTAAGAAATTTCTTAGTCAATGCATTCATTTGGTGGGTCATAGAAGCTATTTGTGCTTGAAGAGCTATAACTTCATCAACCTCATGTACTCCGCCCCTTTTTATTGAGCCGCTTTCTGTGCCATAGCCATAAGCATTGGTTGTCATATCTTCAATGAGGTGTGTGGCTTCTGTAGTGGACTTTCCCATTAAAGATCCTCTAGTTGCTAAATCTACCAAGGTTCTAGTATGCGATGTCAAATCATTGTAAAACATCTGAATCTAAAGTCATAGGAGATAACCATGTTGTGGGCATCTTCTTAGTAAAAATCCTTAAATCTCTCCCATGCTTCATAAAGGGATTCGAAGTCTGACTGCTTGAACGAATTGATTTCACCCCTAGTTGATGAACCTTGGTAGGAGAGAAATACTTTTGCATGAATTTATGTCCCATCTCTTCCCAGGTGGTGATGTTACCTGGTAAGAACATCTATAGCCATGTCCTTGCTTTGTCCCTCAAAGAAAAAAAGGGAAAAACCTCAACCTCAATTGATCTTCAATCATATCATTCATATTTACAGTATCGCAGATATCCATGAATGAGTTCAGATGTGCCATAGGATCCTTAATAGCCATACCCCCAAACTGCTATTGCTACACCATTGTGATCAAAGAGGGCTTCAACTCAAAATTAGTGGCATTGATAGGTGTGCAAGCAATTTCAGAGTAGTTATTATTAAGCACGGGCTTGAAAAATTCTTGGAGTGGTGCTTTCCCATCAGTGCCAACTACAGATCTGCTACTCTCAACCATATCAGATCTATGGGTTTGAGCTTCTAATTGAATTACCTTATTGTCTTTAACAAATCTGGATTATTTAACCCAAGAGAATTTCTATTCATCCAAAACTTAAAACACCACAAGCAAACCAAAAAGATCAAGTGTAGCCACCCAACGGATTAAATAATAATTAGAGTAAATTAAATTAAATTGAAATAAAGTATAATAATTAAATAAACTAACACAAAGAATAAACTAAAATAAAATAAAATAAATGAATTGCCTTAGCTAAAATTTAATTAATTTCAATTGATTATTGATTTTAAGATTATTAACATTGTTCCCTAGCAACAGTGTTAATAGCATTGAAAGAATAATCAGTAGACATTGAATATTCTATAGAGGACCAAAATACACTGTGGAGTTGGTAGCACTGAAAGAATAAAGCATCGTATCCACGTCGAGCTAACGATGTTAAACAAAGCGCTCAGGGGAGGCAACCCACTAATTTTTTTTTTATTTTCCTACTCATTTCGTTTGTAAATTTTAGTTTTCTAGAAGGTATGTTAGTTTTTTTTTTCTTTTCTTTCCTTTTGGTGTTTAGGATTTAACCAAAAAAATATATATATTTATAGTGTTATACACGTTCTGGAGACTGCAGTCACCAGCATGTACTAGAACCTACATGGTCACCAGAAAGGTTAGTGAAGCATGTGTTTTGGTGACCTCGGTCACCAGAACAACACCTAGGACATGCGTTCTGGTGATCACGGTTACCAGAACACCTGAAGTCCTACATTGGGTTATGCTATTCTGGTTACTGTGATAACTAGAATACGTTTTTTCAGAGTTTTCATGCAGTTACCGTGGTCACTCCAGATTGACTGTGGTAATTACGTCGTTTAAAGCAAAAAGTTCATTTTTTCACTCATTCTTGATGATTTTCTCTGAATCCTCTTGCATTTCAAGCCCTTTTTTGAGCATTTTTTCACTCCAAATCAACAATGTAAGTTCTTTTACTTCTTCTTAGCTTATTTTCATTCTTTAATCTTGCATTTAGGATCATCTCTAGCATAATAGAACATTTTTATCAAGTTTTTCAAGATTTCTTTTTCATTTATCATGTCCATGTTTCATTTCCTAATTTTTACATTGTTACAAGCCCTAATTCACTGTGCTAGATGTGATTTTACTCTTTGTCTCTTCTATTGAGTAACTAGATGGCTTTTGATGTGCATCTTGTATTGAACAGAGTACCAATGAATGTTTTGCAATGCCCTATTTTTTATTTTCTGATATTTGTTTTGGGTTGTATTTAGATGTTAGACTAGTTATATTGCTGCAAATGAGTCTATCATGGGAATTCATTGAGCTAATAATCCACTATGCAAATTGCTTTATATTGTTCTGTTTATTTGCTTTATTTCTTACTTATCCAAAGTGGTTTTTCTTGCCTATTGACATTGTTTGCAGGCCACCCAAAATAAAGCATCCAGTCTCAAAGGAGAGACAAGCACCAGCCCCTCTTGTTGTTGAAGATAGGCAACACTTCAGGTGTACTACAACCAAACAACAATATGACATTATACGAGGCAGCCGCCACTTGATTCCAGAGAGTGGTATAATGTTTATGACATAGGAGTACAATTTGGGCATTGATGTTGTGGTAGCCTCCCGCCACTGGGAGAAGCTGACTAGTGCTCCATTTGCTACAATTATCTCCCTAGTCCAAGAATTCTACGATAAGGCTTCTGAATGGGAAGGGTCGGTCGTGTGGGTCCAAGGCAAATGGGTCCAGTTCATTGCAACCGCCATCAATGAGGTTTATGGGCTATCTTCAGACACCCCAAACAAGTATTATGCCCACTTAACTGCTCGTTTCAACGCAGAGGACATCCTGGAGACTCTGTGTATAGAGGGTGCCACCTGGCCTTGTTACAATGACAAGCCAGTGAGCCTATCCAAGAGCTCATTCACCACAGCTGCCAAGGTTTGGTTATGTTTGGTTTGTGCTAACCTTCTACCTTCTTTGGCTATTAACAGGGTTACTTAGAGAAAGTTGCCTTGGTTTACTACATCATGAAGGGCCTACCAATCAACATAGGTTCTATCATTTCTAATTCAATCAGGACAACCATTAATAGGACCAATGTAGATCTGCCCCACCTTACTTTGATCACTAACCTATGTAAAAGGGCAGGGGTCGTATGGCAAAAGAGAGAGCCTCTATTGAAGATGAAAACCACATTGCTGTGAAGATGCTCACCACAGCCCCTGTCAAGAAGAGGAGGGCAACTAAAGAGCCCTCAATCCTTCTTGCTAATCTAAAGTCATCTACTGCAACGCCACTTTCATCATCCACTGCTGCAACCCCTTTTTCTTCTACTGCACAACCATCTGAGCTGCACACAGTCCTAGATAGCTTAGCCTATATCACACAATGGTTTCACAGTGAGAACCCAGCTAGGGTGCAGGCTAATCCTCTTCCACGCTGCTTAGCCCCATATATGGATCTTCCTTGCTGTGATCCTTCAGCACCTCATGTTCTGCTAGTAGTTGATGATAATCACGATGATGATGATGGTGCTGGTGATAATGATTTTATAATAGAGGTAGAAGTTTTTGGAGACTGATACTTTATTTCTTCTATTATTTTGGGTGTATTTTCTTTATCATTCAGCTGCGATTATGTGTAGATTATTGTGATGTTTGACTCTTTCTCTCGTTAATCTATTTACTTAGATATTTGGTGAACTCCAAACTAACTTTTCTATCTTTTTGTATGCATGTCTTTGATATTTTGCTCTCTCGTTTGTGTGCGTCAGTGTGCTCTTGAGGACAAAGCACTATTCATGTTTGGGGGTGTGAATCTCTTCAACATGTCAGGTTTATTTTTTTAGTTGTTTTGTCTTGCATTTTTTATTTTTTATTTTTTAGGATCATCTTAGGATCATGTAGTATGTGTCAATTAGGCTAGATTCATACCATACTATTGAAACATTCATTGAGTAACCAATGGCATTTGAAGTTCCTACAGAGCAAAGAGACACAGAACTAGGGTACATTCAAAAAATCTGTGTGTTTGGTTTGTCTGAAATTTGAATTTGATGGACCCTTGTAGTCTTATTAGATTGAGAAAGTGAAAAGTGAAAATCAAACTACCAGCAGAATGAATTTTCCACGGACCCTTGAAATAATCAAATTTATCTTGAACATTGCTTAAGAAGAACTTTAGAAAGGAAATGATGTAAGCCGTCTTTGTTTAAACCATAGCCAAAAGGTCGATCCTAGACATACCAATCCTCTATAGCCAATTTCAGCCTTACAGCTTATTTTCTTGTTATGAACCTAAATATTATATAAAAGAATTATCCTTTCATGAATATCTCAATTGCATCTGGTTATGTACACACATGGTTTAACACTACCCACTTTGAGATGCAAAAGAAGGAGGGAATGTTGGCATTGAAGTACATGTACCGTCAGTTTAAGTATCGATGTTTTTTCTTTTAAAAAAAGGGGGGGTTATATCTATTTCAATGTTATCAATGAAAGCTGAAATTTTTACTATATATGAGTACATATTGTACTGCTTGTGATGAAATAAGTTTGGGGGAGCTATAAAAACAAGATTATGAGAAAGAATGAAGAAAACAAGGAATTAATTCATAAAGGATGAAACCACATTGAACAAAATATGTTGTCATTATTATTTTGAGTGTACATTTGAATCAGAATGAACATCATATTACACTTGTACGTTGAGCTAGGCCACATTACAACATAGAGAAAAGACTACTGATCCTGACTATAGCTTAACTTGAGTAAAGGATTGATAAAAGCATTGAAAGGGTTTGTGTACTTAGGTATAAGGAGAGGATTTTTATAAATGGAATGACAATTACGAATCACTTACAAGGTCTAGGATGATCGAGATACCGACAGATGAGAGGGTGAAGTTGAAGAAGAATAGACGATTAGCTGAAAATCTAGGCAACCTGAGCAACTTTAGGAACGGATAATAAATTGTAAACTATAAGGATGAATGATTGAGGTTACAATGATGAGTGAAAAGGAATTCAACTGTATGTGGTATGGCAGGTAGATAAAGACTTTGAGTCATTGTTCGGGGATGAACAATAGTCTAAGTTTGGGGGTATTTATTAGTCGCATAATAGATTACATTATTATGAAAAATTTGTATTTTATAGAAGTTTAGTAGGAAATCAAGTATATTTGTGCCTAATTAGTTGCATGAGCATTTATGATATGAAGTGCATGTTTTATTACATTTAAGAAGTGTTAAGTGTTGTTTATGGCAATTCTATGAGAAAAAAAGTCTGGGGAAGGTTCTTTAGTGTTTGCGCGGGATAGGAACGAAGCAGAGAGAGGATTACAACACAAAGAAGCAAATAAAGGCTAAAAAGAACAACCAATTATTACAGTTCATGAATGGATGACCGAGGTAATTGGAGAAAAGCTAGAAAACCATAGGAAAATATGTCATACTGGCTACCACGGTAATCAACACAATGACCACAATAACCAAAATGTGAATTTCGTGAAGAATTATTGACCGAGCACACTGGCCATGGTCAACAAAATGAAAAAAATTGTGTTTTTGACATGGGATGAGGATTGCCACGGTCATTAACTGTGGTAATGCGATTAAGTTGTGTATTTCTAATTTTGTTTAGGATTTTTAAGTGGTTTAATATATATAGGATTGTAGATTAGGGTTTAAGCATTCTTAACTTTGAAGATTAGTTAATTATGGCAACCAAAAACATACAAAAAGCAAGAACAACGAAGAAATGAAGATCAAAGATCAAGCCTTGAGTATGTCACTTTGTGTTCATTATTCTTTGATGTTTAAACTGATTACCATGTCAAACTAGTCAATCTCAAGTCTAGGATGTAAATTTTTATTGTAGGATCCTGAGATTTTATATTTCAATTAATTGATTTCGATGTTTTGTTTTATATTCTGAATGTTTAATGGTTAATGTTTACTGGCCATGAACAATATGATCTTAAACTATTAAACTAACTCAGGAGAGAGGTTTTATGGTTGGACTATCACAATATAAACCTAGATCAATTGATTGACCGAGAGGTTGTCAATTGTTTAGGAGGTTGCACGCGATTGTTGTTTACAAGGCATTAGATTGTTAACTGTACGCCTTGGAAGAGGATATTAGGAAACAAGATTAATAGGTGTTAAGGTACCTCGAGAGAGGGCTTTGATGACAAGTGCTAGAACCTACACAACCAAAGGTTTAATTAATTGGAATATGAATTGAAGGTAAAAACAAAAAAAAAATTATTATCCTAGATAATTACTTAACATAGTTTTCAGAACAAAAATTTTATTGCTTTCAATCTTTTTCAATTCAAGATTTAAACCAACCAAAATCTATTAAGAGCCTTAATAAAGTAAATGCTAATACTAGATTGGGATTTAAGATAGTTAACTAATATCCATTCTTTGAGGACGATACTCGGTCTCTACCAGTTATTACTATTGTGATCTCGTATACTTGCAGGATTGTCAACAACAAGACGTTTGGAACAACACCTTCATGGATCTTCTTCTTGGTGGAACTTATTCTTCACGAATCTAAGCTCACAAACAAGTATAGAGGGGTTTGAATGAATAGAAATCAATCTAGAATGGTAGAGAAGGAAAGAAAATTCGATTATTGGCAGCTAGTATTTGTTCTTGAGAGTTGGTGTGTGACTGTAGGGTTATAATGATGATTAGGGTTTTTGGCGCACTGTTCATACTTATATAATTCATGTATTATTGCGATAACTTGAAGGATTACCGTGGTAACCATAACCTTACTTTTCTACGTTTTAGTCGAATTATTGCGGTAATCACACGAATGACCGTGGTAACCAGAACGTTGTGATTTTTATTTTTTTTTTGGGTTTCTGTCGAATTACCACAGTAATTCATAGAATTACCACAATAACCAGTAGACAGATATTATGCGAAATTCTATGCTTCACTCCAGTTTGCTGATTCTTTTGTACATTGATTACTCATAAACCATGTTTTCATGAGTTTTCCAAGGTCTATTGTACTTAAATTATTTTTATTTAAATTTACCAAAATTTTCATAAAATTTTTGAGGTATTACAAGGATCCAATTTCATCCTTTCTTGGGCGTGTACAAGGTAGAATAATTAGTCAGTTTACCAGTCCACATTTCCATTGATATCTTCAACTCAATTGATGTTGATGGAGACCAATTCAACACATGACAAATAGTTTTGACTATTTTTGCTCAAAATGGTTTCTCCAAACCTGCAATCCTCAACATTGCTCTAGTTTTATCGAGTAGAGTTATGTTCATCTACTCTACCACCGCATTCTATTGAAAAGTATATGCCACTATAAATTGTTTTTTGATGCCTTCTTCTTGGCAAAATGCATCCAATTCCTTGTTGGTATATTCCCCTCCATTGTCAGCCCTTAAACTCTTGATCCGTTTTCCAGATTCAAGTTCCACACTTGTTTTGAAAGCTTTGAAAATCTTAAACACATTTGTCCTATTCTTTTTTGGGTATACCTAACATCTCCTTTCGATGTCATCAATAAAGGACACAAAATATTTTGCTCCTCCTTTGGATGGTACCAATGCTCCCAAACATCTAAATGAATTAAGGTTAGAATAGACTTGCTTATGACATTTGATTTGTCAAACTTCAACTTGTGTTGTTTGATAGTGACACAATGTTGGCAAAACTGTAGATTTGCCAAGTTGAGCCCAGGAAGTAATTTTCTATTAAAGAGAATCTTCAACCCTCATTTAGATATGTGGTATAATTTACGATTCCATGTTGCTAACAAGTTTTCTTCTTGATTTGTTGACGCCACTAATGTATTTCCTTTCTCTAGTGGTTCCCTAAAGAACTTGTACAATTTCGTAGTCATATTTTCTGCTTTTGTCACCAAGAGCACGCCTTTAATTAATTTCATGATCACATCTTCAATTTGAGTCTTACAGCCAAGCTCATCTAATTGTCCTTTAGACAATAAGTTCTTCTTTAAGCCTTTTACATGCCATACCCCTAGAATAGTGCAAACTATACCATCATGCATTTTTATCTTGATGGTACCAATGCCAGCGATCTTTATGACATGATCATTCCCCATATAAACAAATCCTCCTGACATAGGTTCATAAGTGTGAAACCATTCTCCCTAAGAAAACATGTGTCAGGTTGTTGTTGAGTCTAGCACCCAAACATCAACTAGCTAATTTCTGCCTTCAGACACTATGGTTGTCTTACTGCATAAGATCCGCCATTAGTTGAGGTACTTGTTACATATCCTTGAGGATTTGATGATTGAGAAGTTTTTTCATTATCATCCCCACTCTTCTTATTTAGCCAACACTCTCTTTTGACGTGCCCTATTTTGACACAATTACAACACTTGACGTTCTTGCTTGCTTTTGACTTTGATCTGTTATGGCTTTGAGTGCTCCCACTGGAAGAACGTTTTGTTGATATCCCTCTCGTCATATACAAAGCATCGCCTTGCTTTGATGTTATTAATCCATCTTCCTTGTTCTGGCGCCTACTTTTTTTCTTCAAGAATTGTAGCAATTGCCGAATAAAAAACCAAAGTAGTAATGTTATTAGTGAGGTTTATGACGAGTTAATCATATGAGTCAGACAAACTTTGAAGTAAGATTTTTGCACGTTCAAGCTCCTCTATTTTGTGATCCAATGTACTAAGTTGAGAAAATAGAGTATTGGGGGTGTTGATATGGTCAATAACTAATGTAAATTCTATCATTCAAAGATTAAATAATCTTCTTTTTTAAAAATATCTTGTTGTTTAGTGACTTGGCTTCATATAATTTGATGAGTGTGTACCTAATTTCTTTAGATGTCTTTTTCCTTCTTTACTTAACAAGATATGTAACAACCCCCGCCCATCGTGATAATATTGTCCCTACCTTAGCCATTACTGACTGGGTACAGGGTCTTGTCCTTGGTGATACTCAAACCTGAGCCTCCCAAAACGTGTCGACACAATGAAACACCCCCGAATGTATACTTAGCCTAGACATCACTCTGGAGTCGGACCGATGTGGAATATTACAATCCACACCCCTTGGGAGCAATTCCATCTTAAGTATTCATATCTCTGTCGAACACAGAGCAGTTTTGATACCATTTGTAATAACCCGAGTCCACCATGATGATATAATCCCCACTTTATTTACCACTAACTGGGTGCAAGGCTTTGTCCATGGTGAGATTCGAACCTGAGCTTCCCAAAATTTGTCGACACAATGAGACACCATTAAGTGCACATTTAGCCCAAAAATCACTCTTGAGTTGGACCGATTTGAAATATTACAATATATTACCTGCCAATGTTAAATGCAAATTTGACATCGCATCAACATCTATCTTCTTCCATTGTTTATCATTTTGATAAATGTTAGTCTGCTTTCAATTTCTTTTAAGCAATCTTCCTTGTGTAGAAGTGTCTTAATCTTGAGTTTTTATATTGAAAAGTTAGTCTCATCAAACTTCTCTATCTTGATCTTTATTGTCATATTGAGTATTGTGTCGATTTCCATTAGTTTATGCGAAATGCATCTAGATCGGTAAAAAACCTCAAGAAAGTTTTTATGGTATGGAAGATCAGACAAAGTTGCAACCATAAAGCATATTATGACTTTTAAGAGATTGTCTCTGATATCATTTGTAGGTAATGAAGGTGCCTGTAGTATTATACAACTAAAGAATAAAATGAAAAAAAAAAACTAGTAATATAGGAGGCACAAAGATTCAACATAGTAAAACCCTTAATGTGAGGAAAACATCCATAGGCAAGATGGAAAAAAATAACTATAAAGAACAAATTACAACTTTCTTTTTATAATGAAGGAAAAAACAAAGAGACTCTCCTCTTAAATAAGAAGAGAACAAAGAAGAAGATGAAGTAGAGAAGAATGTGATGGAATGATTTGAGAAAAAAAGAATGATGGTATTTATTGGTAACATTAACTAACTTGCACACATAAATTGTCACATCACCTCATACCTTGTCAATCACTTTTCAACTAACGATGAATTGTCACTATTCTTTTTAACTATCTTTTCATAACTTTTACAAGCAACTATTATATTTATAGTCATGTAACACTTAGAAATTTTACGAACGCATACACGTCACGAGTAAATATAAAATAAAATATTATTTTTGTAAATAATGAGAATTCAAAATAAATTAACAAAAATAAAAAATTAATTAATCAGGAAATAAATAAATTAAAAATTATGTTATTTAAATATATGCATAATCTATGGTTTGAAGAAATAAATGAAATATCAATTGATTAAAATATTGGTAGATTAAAATTCAAGATTTGTTTGAGAAAGAAAAATTAAATATTAGTTAATTGAAAGAAAAATTAACAAATAAAGATATTTGATGCTTGCATGAGCACGATGGTGCGAGAGGAGTGCAAAAAGAAATAAATAAAATTTAATATGAATTAATTGGAAAGAAAAAATTATATACAAAATAAATAGTTAAATAAGTAGAGAAATGAAGATTTAAAATACAAATATTTTGATTTTCTTAAGAGATATGAGTGGAATGAGAATAACCCTAAAAAAAAATAATAATAATATATGCGTAAATGAAGTTGTAGTAGAGTTTTACAAAGAAAGACTTGAAAAAAAGAGGAAACTGGAAATCCAGAAATACAAAGAAGAAAAAAAGAAAGAATCACGATGCAAGAACGATTGAAAAACAAAAATTTTGGGGTTTGGTTTAGTTGGATGAAGACGATGCAAATAAAGGAAATTTCAAAAAAAAAATTAGATATGAAATCTTTGTTTGATTTGGGGTTTTTGCTTGCTGATGGCCATGATGTGCAAACAAAAAACAGAGAAAGAACGATGAAGAAGAAGATGTGCGTGCTATTGCTAGTTTGGACTGAAATGAAGAATGAAACCAGCCATTGCTGGTTTTGCTACTACTGTTGGACGAAGAACAAAGTTGCAGCAGTGGGTTTTCTGATTTGGGTTTTTGAGTGATGTCTGTGCTACAATTTGGGTGAAAGACGAAAGCAAATTCAGATTTGAATTTTGGTGTTAAATCTAGTGTGTTTGGCCATGAAGAATAGCAAGAACCAGAACTGAAACGTGATTGTGTTATTGCATTTGGGCGATTGAAACAAGAATGAAGAAGGAGCAAAAGAGGGTTTTTACGTAGGGGATTTAGGGCACATTAATTTGGTTTTTTGGCTTGTCGTTGTGTGTGATTCATGAACTAGAGGAGGAACGAAGAATGTTGTTGTAGCTGGTGCAAGTCTGGTGCGTGTGTAGGCTGTTGGTCGTGATAAGGACGACGAAAAAGAAGAAAACTAGCAACAGCCGGTCGTTGTTGATGCCGCTGGACGAAGAAGAAAATGAACTGAAAGAAAGTTGTGATTTGGGTGGACAAGAAAGGGAAGATGGATGTTGATGCCCTAGACTTGTTTTTGGTTGAAGCTGCTGGTTTGAGCACGAGTCCATGGAGAACGAAAAACCAGCAAAACGTGGGTTTCGTTTGCTATTTGCTGGCTGTGATACACTGCTGGTGTGTTGCTGTCGCGTGCACGCGAAGAAGAAAGTTGTAGCTGGTGGGCTCCTGCACAAAAGACAACTTGCAACATGGGGATTTTTGTCGTTCGGCGTCGTTCATGTGAAGAAGGCAATGAACGATGCCCTAATTGCGGATGTGAATCTGAGAGGTATACTTTTAAATTTTTAAATTTTAGATAGTTTGAAATTTATATTTATTTGATTTTAGATGCACAGGGTGAAAATTAGAAAATTCGAATTCTTAGTAGTTGAAAATAGAAGTTGAAGCCTTATTCAATATTTTTATGTTAGAATTGTTATTTATGCTTATGAATCTTTGAATGAATATTGAATATTGAAGTTCAGGGGGTTGTGGAGATTTGAAGATTGAAATTAAATTTATCTGGGGATCGATTGTGAATATGAAATATTTGAATGGTCTTGTTTTAATGGAAATAATTAAATTGAAGTTAAATGCAAATATTAAATATCAGAGTTGTCCTACTGAAATAGAAATTAATTGTTTAAGAAAGGATTTTAAGATTGAATTATTTTATTTTATTATTTAAATTGAGGAGGAAATGAGAAATGGAGACTTAAAAATCTAAGAAATCTATGGTCGAGAAATATTATTTGGTAATGAATAATTTTCCACGAAAATGAATGTTTTATTTTAAGGATTTGGCTCAGAGATTTTTATGTGAAAATTAGTATTTTGGAGTTTAGTTCAAATTTTAGACATGAAAATCTTATTTTAACTGGAAGATGATTTATTGAATATGAGAAAATTATTTTTGGAACTAAAAGAATGGTATTAAAGAAAATGTTAGAAAGTCTACAAATCCTAGTTTAGAAATTTATTTGAGATCTAACAAAAAACAAGTATTTGAGAAAGATTCTAAATTAAATAAAAGTAATACTAGAGTTTACGAGTATCTAAATATGGCATTCTTAAATTTATTATAGATAGGTTAATCAGAATTTAAGGATTTATAATCATTATTAATGTTAATTACAAAGAAAAGTTTTGGACCATTGAAATTTTGTGAGATGATGCAAGGAGGATCCAATATTCAGGTGGGCAATATTTTCTTGCTTATGCGTATTATGTGGATTAAAACTTAAAGCATTTATTTGAATCGTTCTAGGCTATTAAAATTTTATTATGAAATTGATTGAAATTTTTTGGTGTGCTTGGATGATAGTGTGATGAACGGTGAACTATTTCATTTCACGCATGATTATTTCATGACATGCATAAATAGAAGAAATACATTAGGAAGCATTATTTATTCATTTGACTAACATGTTAAGTGTTTTCTTATAATAATAATTGTTTATGCAAACTGCTATTAAATTACATGCATAATTTGATTAATTTTCTATTGTGTTATGCAATGTTGGTATGATTGAACTTATATGTGAAACTAAAATAAGACGAAGGATTATTAACAATCCACATATAGGTGCGATCGATGAACCTGAAGTGAATCAAGGTGGCATCTCCTATATGTCATCGTTTAAGATCGACGAGCCACAAGGCGGATTGTAGGTATTCTCAACCTTGAGCTGCCTACGATAGCTAGAAGTCTTTGGGAGGTAGTATGAGGTTGTAGTAAGTACTCTCTCTTAGACGGTGATACTGAGACATGATTGATTTTAGATGATACTAGAGACCTTCTATGATTAGACGAGATCATGGGGAATTTCAAGAGTCATCTCAACACTCTTTCGGTTTTAGACTTTGACCAAAACCAAATGAATATTTGAAACGACTAATATTTAAAAGTGTTTGTAATGTTTTGAATTTTGATTTGTGTAATGCGTGTAATGTGTAGGAATGATCCACTGGGCTTTCAAGCTCACCTTATTTTATATTTTTAGGTACTCGCAGAAGTGAGTACACTAATCAGCACCAGTTAGTCTGAATATTGTAAAAGTGATTATACCTAGAGGTCGATGTGCATGGATTTTTAGTTTCTTTTTGTGGTGATCTAAATAAACTAAGCATGTATTTATTTTGTTTTGCTTTACAAATTTTCTTGTAAATAAGTGTTTTCATCTTAGGACTTGAATTATTTTCAAATTTAGATATAAATGTTAAATCATCTCATATATATTTGAAGTATTTAGTTTAGTTGAATTTTGAAAAAGTGATTCCGCTACTAGATTTAAATTTTCTAATTTTGATCTCTATTTAGTTTACTATAAAGGTCTGGGGAACAATACAGAAAGATGATTTGACTATTCACTAAATGAAAATGTATTTTCAAATTGTCCTAAAAGAATTTGACATAAATATTTTAAGTAGCATTTCGATTCTCGACGGGCGACGACCCACACGTAAGACATCTTTTCCAAGGAGGCGCATTTCTGCACTAAACCCATAATGGGTGACGGAAGGTCCGATTAAAAGTTGGAGTATTACAAGCCAAGTCTCTATTTGCTCAACTCATCATCACAATGCTTTATCATTTTTTTTTCCAGGCACTTCAATCCAATTTCTCCCTATGACAAATCGTTTCACCAAATCTCTGGATCTAACGTGGTTTCAACTCTTGCAAAGCCATCCCCAATTACGTTGAACAAGAATAGTAATTGAGTGGATTTTTCAAGGGTATACTAGCTTCAATCGTTCCTTTCAGCCTCCTACTAATCATCACCGAGTATGACACGACCTCATACATCTCATTATTCACCTAGTCTATCTCTCCCAAATCCTTTTTTTCTTTTCTTTTCTTTTCTTTTTTTCACTAAGACATTTTTAGAAATGTCAAACTCTGGACTATATCACCAACACTCTAGCCTTAACATTGCACTTATGCATACATTTGGCTAATTGGCTATGATAATTCTATTAAATTTAAAAGTTATTTTTATATGATCAGAATATAATTTCATTGCTAGTTAATTTTTAATTGTAAAAAAATTTAATTTATATTTTTGTTTCCTAAGATTTCATAAGAATTAAATAAAAAATAATGATAAAATATTTTTTTTATTTTAAAAAAGATTTATGTGGGTTTTTATGTGTAGAAATCACGCCAAGAAATTTTTTTTTTTCATAAAAAAAAATTATTAGATACTTACGAAAAATTAGGCTTTATTTTAACTATTACCAAAAATAGTTTTGAATCATGCCAATAAACAAATTCTTTGAGACTTTTTTACTTTTTTATATTTTTTATTTTTATAGAAGCAATATTGAACTTAATTTGGAAGTCAAACCCAATCCTTTACGGTTACATAAGGTTAGAAAATGTTAGGATTAGGGCACAAGAAATTAAAATATTTTATAGCACAATGATGATGAACAATATATATATATGAGCTAAAGAGTGATTATGCAAACCAACTACTTACTCATGCTTCCACTTTAGCCAAGGTTGGAAACACTATTACTTAATTTATCAGGAGATACAATCTAGCTTCTAGCAATTGTTGGCTACCTCTAAAAGTCTGCATTATAACATTTTTCCTTGAAGTTGAACATTTGATTTCCTTCCCTTACAAATATATAAATTTTTTTCCTTGCCCTAAATAAAAGTAGAAGAGGAATCATGATAGTTAGTTTGCATAATTCTCAGTGAAGCCCTTATATCCCATAGCATTATGATTATCTTCTTCACCTTAATGAAATATTTTAATTTTTTTTTTATTTGGCCAAAGTGCTAACATTGTCTAACGCTATATCATGATTTAAAAAAAAACAATTAAACTATTAATATTGAATGAACTTAGATACACCAATTAAAAGTAGTTGAGGTAGTAGACTACGAATAAATCCAACCTTAAGTCATCATTTCTCAGAAAAATAATGGACTTCCTTTATTTTAAAAAAATAAAAAATATTCTTAAAGTAACGATATATATAAATATATATATATAATTTTTTTTAATCTTTTTTTACAATGTTATAAATATTTGAGAATATCATGCAAATTACGCACATTTTTATAAATATTTAAAGATAATTACTTTCAAAAATAATTGAAGATAATCAATGTTAGGACATAAAAGGGGGCCAGCTTCAAGCATTTTTCATGTTGTCTTATACCTCCTAAACTAAGTTAAACGGTAGAGCTCGACGAGAGCATCTTGTTGTTGCTTTGCTCATTCTCAGGAATGGTAGTAAATGCTGTTGTTTCCCTCTCTGACAACCAAAAACCCAGTCTTCCACTACCTTATCATCACCATCACCGCCACCAAGTCCTTCTCATCACCACTACTTCTTCTTAATCATTCATCATCATCATCATCATCATCATCATCATCTTCATCATCTTCTTCTTCTTCTTCTTCTTCTTCTTCTTCTTCTACACTCCTCTATTGTAGAAACAACGCCACGGACAATCACAGAGCAG
Source organism: Tinospora cordifolia (assembly GCA_030144865.1). Taxonomy (NCBI): domain Eukaryota; kingdom Viridiplantae; phylum Streptophyta; class Magnoliopsida; order Ranunculales; family Menispermaceae; genus Tinospora; species Tinospora cordifolia. Next base: position 5,418 of record JAJIYU010001395.1, on the reverse strand, counting down.
CAGAGCAGCGCTGCTTGCAACTGTTACAAGCCTGCAATTCCCTCCGAAAACTCACCCAAATCCATGCGCACATCCTGAAGTCAGGTCTCCAAACCAACCCATTAGTCCTCACAAAGTTCTCTTCCACTTCCTCTGACCTCAATTCCATTGACTATGCTGCTTCCATTGTTATAGCATCAAATGATTCAGACACTCATCTATATGACACATTCCTTTTCAACACCATTATCCGAGCTTACGCTCAAACTGATCACTTCAAACACAATGCCGTCTTATTTTACAATACCATGCTTGGGCACTCCATTCCACCCAATAAATTCACCTACCCTTTTCTCCTCAAAGCTTCTGCTGGTCTCCAGGACATGAAACTGGGCAAGCAGATTCATGGGTCTGTACTGAAATTCGGTTTCCATGAGGATATCTATGTTCAAAATACGATGGTTCACATGTACTCGAGCAGTGTTGGAGGAATCGACGTTGCCCGAGAAATATTTGATGAAATGCCCAAGTCAAGTCCGGTGTCCTGGAGTGCAATAATTGGGGGATATGTTCGACTGGGACGTTCTATGGATGCTGTGGGAATCTTTAGGAGCATGCAAGCTAATGGGGTTCGAGGAGATCAAATTACAATGGTCTCGGTGCTTTCTGCTTGTGCTGATTTGGGTGCTCTTGAGCTTGGTAAATGGGTCAAATTTTATGTCAAAAAAGAGGAGATTCCGAAAACCGTTGAACTTTGTAACGCGCTTATTGATATGTTTGCTAAGTGTGGCGATGTTGATGAAGCAATGAGAGTATTTCAAGAGATGAATGAGAAGAATATCGTGTCATGGACTTCGTTAATTGTAGGTATGGCAATGCATGGTCGCGGCAAAGAGGCAGTTGCTTTCTTTGAAGAGATGAAGAGGAACCAGGTGGCACCCGATGATGTTGCATTCATCGGTGTCCTCACAGCATGTAGCCATGCTGGCCTGGTTGAAGAGGGTTGCTGTTACTTCCGTTCAATGACAAGTGAGTTTGGAATTTTGCCCAAGATAGAGCATTACGGTTGCATGGTGGATCTGTTTGGTAGAGCCGGGCATGTTAGAAAAGCTCTGGAATTTGTTCAACAGATGCCAATTGAGCCTAATCCAGTAATTTGGAGAACTTTACTAAATGCTTGCCGAGTACAAGGAGAGCTCGAGCTTGGTAAGAACATATCAAAGAGATTAATCGGAGAGGAGCCGACACATGAATCAAACTATGTATTATTATCAAACATATACGCAAAGATGTTCTTGTGGGAGAAGAAATCGAAGGTCCGAAACTTGATGGATAAGAAGGGAATAAGGAAAATCCCAGGTTGTAGCATGATTGAGCTTAACAACATGATATATGAGTTTGTCTCGGGAGATCAAACAAACGATCAGTACAAAGAAATATACAAGATGATTGACGAGATGGGACGGGAGATGAAGAGGGCTGGATATGTTCCAACTACATCTGAAGTGCTCTTGGACATTAATGAGGAAGACAAGGAAGACGCACTGAACAGACACAGCGAAAAGCTGGCTATTGCATTTGCACTTTTGAAATCCCCACCAGGAACGCCGATTCGCATCGTCAAGAACTTGCGGGTCTGTGGGGATTGCCACTCGGCTACCAAGTTCATCTCTAAGGTTTACAACAGAGAAATAGTGGTGAGGGATAGAAAGCGTTTTCATCATTTCAGATATGGCTTATGCTCTTGCAACGACTACTGGTGAGAAGGAAGTAAAAATTCATGCATTTGAGAATCCCAAACAGTTAAACTATAAAAGGGCTTCTTTGAGTAACATATCCATGCAAAACCAAGAAAATGTTTCAGAATCAGGATGGAACTTTGTGAAATCAAGCAGCAGCATTGTACTACCATTCATTCATGTTAAAGATCCAACAAAGTTTGACTTGGTAACCTCAAATCAAGGGCTGTTCTCAGTTTCTCATTGAAATCCCAATCCCTCCTTGATGGAGCTGGAGGGCAATATAACATGTACACTAATAACTCATTGAGAATCAATAGCTCATACGTAAAAATTATAGTAGATTTGTTTTCCTATAAAACACAAACTATATGTGTTACGCAAGAAGGGAACAGGAATCAGTAATTGTCTCCAGAGGTGCTGCTTATTTCCTTTATCATTTTTGCCACGTCTCCATTTTCCTTGTTCTACAAACCAAAAATGAAGATGTTGAGCAAGTTTGGAGCTAAATAACCTGCAAAAACACAAAAAGCCATATGTTATAATAATAATAATAATAATAATAATAATACACAAGTGCTACTAATTATTTGAAAGGGAAAGCCTGAATCACAGAAGAAAACCTCTTTGAGGTAATTAAATAAATGACAAATAAAAAGATGCAATCTGCAAAAATCAATGCTCGTCTTGAACACGACATGATCAAAAACCTTAGAAAGCTTTAATACCCAACTGATGCAGAGTAGAAAGCAAAACCTAAGAAAAGCAGTAACCTGCTTGATTTTTAAAATTTGAGGCTCAATATCCTCTTCAAAATAAAACTACCAGTATTACCTAAAAAAGGTTACCACAATACCTTCGATAAATGACAAACTTTCTCTTCATCATTGTTCTCAAGTTCTACTGTTTGCCCAAACCTACACTGCGTCATTTTGGTATCAGATCTTTGTAACATTCACATTGTCACATTACATACGACCACACAGTGCTTATGCAAGAAAGTTACTCCGCAGAATGAGAGAAATTAAGATACACTAAGTCAATGTAACTAAACCAGGTAAACCCTAAACCAAATGCCGCCCATTGGAATGTTTGGGTAGGTTTAATTTGAGTACGTCGTTAGGTTGAGGTAGGCTAATCTAGGTGTTTGGGTTGGGTTCAACATCTCAACCCAATCAGTTCCAGATGAGTCATGAGTTGATACCCTTGGGACCCAAACTAAACGTAATATAAATCCTAAAATCTCTTATCCCGTAAAGCCACCAAATCATGAAACTGATGAAACCCCATGACCCCAAAACAAAATAACAACTTATTCGGTCTTCTATGTAAAACCTCTCAACACTTCTTTATTCTTCTTTCTTTCTTTTTCATCATTATTTCCATTTTTTCTTCTTATTCTTAATTGTTTTTTTTTAATTTATTTCTTCAAAAGTTCAAATCATCTTCTTGAAAAATAAAATGCATCTAGACCAGAAGGAGCTAGTTACTAAAGTGGTGTTTCCTTTTCCCTACCCAAACTATTTGGGTTGGTTGAATTTTGGCTAAAATTCAATCCAACCCAACCATTTACACCTCTAGGAGACTAGGTCAAGCAGATGGATAAGCCAAGAATCTCATCTATTAGATGGCAACACAATTCCACAACAATAACAACAACTGCCAATGTTTCATATCTCCAATTGAGAAAGCCCATTTGCAATCAAGGAGGGTTTTGCATTTTAAACAGGATATGTGATTCATAAAGGTGGGCATCAACATTAAAATATATATTCATAAATTTCATTGACACCTCCAACCTAATTAACTCTTATTACACTGGTTATTTGTTGCTGAGGAGAGATTAGATTTTCAAGAAGTATCAAATCAAAGTATTTACAGCTTGTGACCACAAGATTCAGATCTAGAGAAAAGGCCTCCAAGATGCAGGTCCCAATTTATCTCCACACACTTGAGGTTCTTACAATTTATCATCTTCCATGTTATGAGAATTCTATTTTGAAGATGAAATTCATCTGCCTAAAAGTGAATGACGATGTACTTGTGCACGTGAGATTTTTAATTTGTTAAGCGATTCTTAGAATTAGTCATTGAGGTTTTTTTAAAAAACATAATCTTTATAATGCCCCTAACAATATGGTCTTATGCTTTAGTCTATGCTTGCAACTGTAAGCCATGTTTCATTTTCTCAAAACCTTTCATGAATTTCCAATCAAAGCATCACATTATCATATACAAAACATGCTTATATCCAAATCATTTTATATCTATGACATCATATAATAAAACCAAGATAAAACAAATACTCACAAGTCACAAATGCAGAGGCCTAACTACTATCCAATACCAAGGCAATTACTAAATCCAATCTGCAAGTGTTATACCTGTCGCAATATCATTTGACATACATGAGATTAATTTCAGAAAATTATACCTTCATTTTTATCAACCATTTCTAACTCTGTACGTATTCTACCAATGAACATAATTCAATTTAGATCTCCAATATAGGTGTGTGGGATTCCAAATATTTTCCACAATCATATTTTGTTAATTTCTAAAGTTTCCATGATTACCAAAGCCGTCTAGTTACTTATAAACTACAAATACAAATCCAAAAATCACAATATTTCTATAGAAACATTTGAAATTCCATTCTCTATAATCAAAGGCATCCAATGTCAAATTTGATCTCCAACGACTATACCAAGGCCAATAACACTCTTGGATACAAAGATTTCACATATAACATTTATAGGAGAGATCTTATATCATTTCTAGGGGTTTCCACTAAAAGTCACCAAGTCAATCCAAACCCATCTTTAGAAAAACCATAAATACCTCCTATTAGTGTTGTCAAGGCGCTGCCTAGGTGTCGCTTAGGCGTCCAGGCCCGCTCAATGCCTAGGCCACCGCCTAAGCGTTGAGGGGACTCCTCTGTAAATTTTTAAAAAATAGGAGAGCTTTTAATTATTTATTTATTTTTTAATTTTAACCTAAATCTAACAACTTCGTGCTCAAACCTCTCCAAGTCAAACGACTTGAACTAGTTCCAATGATCATGTCTGAGACTACAACGATCATCTCTGACACTCTAGCGAGCAACTCCGATGTCTTCTTTGGTGAGTAACTCCGGCGAGTCTCTCCATTTCACTGTGCATTTCTCTTACTTTCTCTCGGCCCTCTCCCTCTCCCTCTCTCTCTTTTTGCGTCCCTCCCTCTTTCTTTGCTCCCTTCCTCTCTATCTTTCTTGGTCTTTCTTCTCTCTCTCTGCCTACGTCTCTCTTCTCTCTCTCTGCCTGCGTCTCTCTTCTCTCTCTCTTTGCCTACAGCTCTTTTTTCTCTCACTGCTTGTGTCTCTCTTCTCTCTTTCTATCTACGTCTATCTTTTGTCTCTCTTGTTGCGTCTCTCATTCTCTCTCTACGTCTCTCCGAGAGAGAGAGAGAGAGAGAGAGAGAGAGAGAGAGAGAGAGAGAGAGAGAGAACAATTAGCTCTTCTTTTTGGAATGTTATAAATATGAAGCATGTGAACTTATGATGATCATGAGTTTCTTATAATGTATTATCTAATATGTCATTATTTATAATTTTATAATTTATATATCATTAATTAATTAAATGTAAATTATAAATAAATAAAATTATAAAAAGTATTAAACAATTTTTCAAGGATATGTATGTATGTATGTATATATATAT
>JAJIYU010001394.1:0-36606 GCA_030144865.1 Tinospora cordifolia | reverse complement strand
TGAATTATGATTGTGTTATGAGTTTGAATATGAAAGATGGTTGTTCGAAAAGGATCCACTGGGCTATGTGCTCACTCTTCCTTTCTTATTTTTCAGGAACATGAACCCATAAACAGTTGAATATAGATAGTTCTTAGAAAGTGTCTACAGTATTTTATTTTTAGAATTTTTAGGGCATGTTGCCCATAGTTTTTATGCTTTTCTACTGAAAAGTATTTTGAAGACTTCCCCTGTAATTATTAGTTTTTTTTTTAAGATTTAGTATTCTCAATTTCTATTATGAATAAAATATTTTAAATTTCTTTATCTCTTTTAATTTTTCTTGATTTTATTGAAAATTTTGTATTCTTGAATTTTATACAAAGGCATGAGATATTAAAAAAAAAGAATAAGTGTGTGTCGCTTGTATTATAGCACCAACCCAACCCGTCGTTTTGTTAAGTCCACTATCAAGAGAATGGTGGCAATGTACACTGCTTAAAGATACGGGGGTTGGGGTGTTACACCACCTAATTTTTTTCTATCTGTTTTATACAATTGTTCAACATGATTACATCATTCTCAAGTTTCGAGCCTTTCCTCAGGAGTAATCAACCTTTTAGAACCTTTAGTCAGTATAGAGGTCAACCTTCGGGAACATTCTTCTGCAAAAGAAAATTAACCAAGATCCGCCCCTCAGGACCTTTATTTCGAGAGAAGGTCAACTATTAGGGACAACTACCTGAATGTCAATCGCCCTTCTAGGACCTCAAGTTCGAGCAGGGGTCGAACCCTTATGTGTTTTCTTCCGAAGAAGAAGATTAGCCAGACCCAACTTTCAAAGACCTATACTCAGGGAAGATGTCAACTATTAGGGATTGATACTAGTACTCAATCATAGCTCGAGCACATAAATATCACTTAGATATTTTCTAGACTACTAGCTCTTGCACTACTTTTCAAAATCATATTCAAAAATTTATTTCCAGTGAAAATCAAATCCGATGAAATCCGTTTCTAGTGAAAATAAAAATCTGGTGAAATTACATTTAAGTGAAAATCAATTCATTCCTTTCAAAATCCTATGGTATCTGGAGTGATTATGGGCATAACGATATCTACTTAGTACCCTCCATCTGGATGTTACTCCATTAAGAATCCATTCTAGCCTAAGGCTCTCCAGCCGAAGCTCAGATTTCCCAAAGAGTTACATGAACAATTCCTTAATGCCCAAGGCTTTATAGCCATAGCTTTGATACCACTTCGTGACACTGGCCTCAGGTCTGAACTTCCCGATGCCTGCTTGTTAGTTTACCGTCCTCGAAATCGGAGTTGTCAATTTCTAAATTAATCTCACTTCATAGACTCTCTAGAATTTCTCTAAATTCAAGAAGATCTATCAGATGAAAGATAAAACTAGTTTCTTGTCATGAAGTGTTTAAAACAAAACTCAAACCATTTCACTTAAAATACAAGTAATAGATAATGTGAAATAATTAGAGTAAATTTGTAGCGGATAAAATCATAAAACGTCATACGTTAGCCTAACTGGTCAAAATCCAAATTCATGATAAATACATGTAAAAACAGTTAAATGAAAATTGAGGAAGGCATATGCCCCATCCATTACAATATAACAAAAAGAAATAACCCATAATACAAAAGCGAAAAACACTCTGTCTAGAATCACCTTCCCGTAAGGTTTCCATTCAAAATGGAAGTCTTCTAACGTAGGTCACTAGACACTATATTCGTGTTTACCTGAAAAATAATATTAGGGTGAGCTCGAAAGCTTAGTGGATCTTTCCTACACATCATCAATATTATACAACCAACGTTCAAAATATTATAAACACTTTCACACATTAAGCATTCAGACATTTAATTATTTAGTTGTAATCCTAAGACCAAAAGAGATTCCACTCCCAGTATTCCCTGTGATCCATGAGTGACTCCCAGTATGCAATCCAGTTGTACCATCATGATTTCTCCAGGTAAGCACTCCAGCTATACCATCTTGACATAACTCCCTAGGTATGTGCACTAAGGATACCAATCATGAGTCAGTCCAGTTATACAATCCAACTATACCCTTAGGATTACTGTCTAAGAAAGGGTAACACTCTCTAGTAATTATCAACATCCAAAAATAACTTAGCTATGATCCCATAGCTATAGGGTGGACATATCCACGATGTGCCCAAACAGAGCGCAATCTTGCACTGTATGGAGAGGTGCAGTGTGTTTGTGGCAACCCATCGCCTCGGTACGTTTATTCTTAAAATACTTCAAATTCATTTAGTTTCATAAGCATTTGTATTTACACCACATCATCACGAAGCAAAACTAACAAGAATAAATAATGAAACGAATGCAACGAGAAAAACATGAATTCGATTAATCATGCTAGAAAGCTCTAACCAGACAATAGGATTTTCAACCATTCACTTCAATCAAATGCAACAGTAATCTATAATGCTGCTAATTTTTTGAACTAAAAAACATAATGTTATAAACCAAAATTCATATACTAGAGATGATCCGCCCACTTGAGATTTTCTCGGATTTCCTTTACCCCACTTTGATGTATTTTTTCACTTCTTGATTTTCAATCAGCAAGTTGAAATCATAATAGTTAATTCCTAAAGCTCTTGTTTCGATTAGTCCTACTGAACAAAAATAATTCTAAGAATCTTATATTCCTAAAACTCCCCGAAAATTAAATTTTAAAAATTCAGTCTTTTCAATTATCTATGTTTTTTTCCATCCACCTCAAAATAAATTTAGTATAGCACTCAAGATCTCTAGAATTTCCTCCAATAATCTTTTCTATCTTCCAAGGAAATTATTTATTTTTAAAACAAGGGTTCCACCCAATAAATCTAAACTAGGATTCCAAAAATCCCTATTTCGACATACTGGAAGTTCTAAACTTCCAAATTCCTTCCTTCGTATTCATATCAAGAAAATAATTTATTTTAACTAGTACAAACTCAAGGACTTAAGATTAAAATGACCATATCTCTCTCAAATTGTCAAATTCCTTAAATCCCAAAAATAAATTAAATCTCCTATCTTGAACCTTCATAACTCTAAACTATCTTTCATTTACCTCCAGATAATTCATTTAGATCAGAACTAATAATTTAAAACACTAAAACTTGAATTAGGGGCTCAAAATTAGATCTTGAAATACGAGAAATTCTAAATAGTCTAATGTCTTTCTTCGCATTCAGACAAATCTAATAATAGATTTTTAAAATAAATCTACGAATCTCCGAACCCCCTTAACTTTGATAATATTCATCCTCCACATCAAATTAATATAATCACATAACAGTATAGAAAACATTTATAAAATATTAGGATTATAACTACAAAAATCCTTTGATAAAGAGCTTCCAAAATTTTTCTTTTTTCGCTTAAGAGGTTTTGAAACCTCGCAACTTTGTTCTTCACATTCCAAATCGTTCAAATAATTTATTTGAACTACCTGTAGCTCGAAATCAAAAAAATAAACTTTTATACCTTTCCACAATTGATCCTCTGTTCAATTCAAAACAAGATTCGATGTCCTCGATCAATTGTAAATCCAAATACAACATTCAAGCTATGTTCAAAATACAACAATGGAACTTCAAAATCACTCATTAAAAAGGAAAATGAGACTTACTATGTTCCGCCACGTTCCTAACATTGAAAACCCCTTTCGTAACATGTTCTTCACAGATCTATGTTCCAACACCCTCTCAAAAATCTCTCAAACAAACAATTGAAGTTCTAATTCTTTATTGAACCTTTTCTATGCAAAAACCCCAATGTAGGGCATCATCCATGGATGTTTCTGTGTAAGAACGAAATCTAGGGTATCGTTGTTCATCTCCTTCCTCACGCAACACACATAGAATGTAGCTGCAGCTGTGTTTTTCTTCTTCATACACGAACAAACACAATAGAACCAATTTGTGAATCTTCACTTTGATCTTCGTTCGTCACTCACACTGTAGCTGGTTTTCGTTCTTCTTCTCTATACACAAATCATAGCATCTTTCATCTTCATTCTTCATTCTTCATTTAATTCAACACACCAGCAGAAATGCAGGTCGTTCTCCTTGTTTTTCACACAATAAATGCACCACACAGCTGCAGCAACTTCGTCTCTCTTCTTTGTTTGTTTTAGTCTAAACACAACACCCTCTTTTGTTCTTCTTCTTCACAAAACATAGCAACTTCTATCAATTTGTTCTCCTTCTTTCGTGTGTGAAAACCCATCACAGCAAGATCTAGATTTTTCTTCTTTCCTCTATTTTAACATAGCTTCTAGGTTCTTCTTCTTCTTCTTCTTCTTTTTGTTCTTTTTGTTCTCCCAATAAATAAATATATATATATAGACACATATATCCTTTTCTTTTGGTTCTTTCCCTAAAACTTGAAGAGCAAGCTTTCATTTTTTTTATTTTATTTTCATCCATTATGGTTTCTTTTTTGCCCCTCTCGCGCCTTCGTACCCACGCAACATCGTACTATTTTTATTTTTATTCTTTGATTACTAATATTTTGCGAACCTTGTATATTTTTTTCTTTTCCATTGCTATGTTGTTTTTCCAGCCTCATATCTACATATATTATTATTTTTATTATTTTTTTCTCCCAAACGTAACTTTCAGTTTATATTTTTTCAACCCAAAGTTTACATCACATATATGTAATCAAAACATTTTATTTTATTTCTTGGTTGATTATTTTATATTTTTATTTTAATTGTGGCGTGTGTGCGTCCGTGAGATTCTAGGGTATTACATAAAAGAACCATTCACCTCAGAGGTTCAAAAAGAAGATCAAGAATCATCAACTTCAGAGGCTTAAAAACAACATGAAGAACCTAGAAGAGGAAAGACGACCACAAACATATAAGGAAGTCGTGTCTTCACTAGAGGCTCCTTTTTGGAGGGAAGCTATTGACAGTGAAGTACTATCCATTTTACATAATCATATGTGGGAATTGGTTGATTTATCACCTAGAATCAAACCAATTGGTTACAAATGGATTTTTAAGAAAAAAATTGAAAGTCGATGGAAATATTGACAAGTATAAGGCACGTTTGGTAACTAAAGGATATCAACAAAAAGAAGGGTTGGATTATTTCAATACATATTCTCCAGTTTCTAGGATTACATCATTTAGGATGTTAATATCTATTGCTACTTTATACGATGTGGATATACATGAAATGGATGTAAAAACAACATTTTTATATGGAGAATTAAATGAAGAAATATATATGGAACCACCAGAAGGGTTTGTGGTTGAAGGTAAAGAAAATAAAGTTTGTAGACTTATTAAGTCCTTATATGGACTTAAACAAGCACCGAAACAATGCCATGGAAAATTTGATCATGTAATGTTAACACATGGATTCAAAATTAACGAATGTGATAAATGTATTTACATAAAACATATGAAAAATTCTTGTGTTATTATGTTTATATGTCGATGGCATGCTAATAATTGAAACTGATAAGAATGCTATAAACCCTACAAACCCTACAAAAAGAATGTTAAAATCAAATTTTGATATGAAAGACTTAGGTAGAGCTGATGTTATTCTTGGGATTCTAATCAAACGAAATACAAATGGATACATATTCTCTCAATTACACTATATAGAGAAAACATTGAAAATGTTTAATCAATATGATTGTAAACCTGTCATGACTTCATTTGATGCAAATTGCAAATTAAAGAAAAATACTAGAGATGCAATTTCTCAATTGAAATATTCTCAAGTGATTGAAAGTTTGATGTATTTAATGAATTCTACTGGACCTGACATTGCTTATTTAGTAAGTAGGTTAGGTAGATATACTAGCAATCTAGGACATGATCATTGGGAAGCTTTGATCAAAGTTTTAAGATATTTAAAGTATTCTTTAAATTATGGACTGCATTATAGTAGATATCCACCTATTTTAGAGGGATATAGTGATGCAAATTGGATTTTTGACAACACAAAAACCAAATCTACAAGTGTATATGTTTTTACATTAGGTGGAGTAGCAGTTTCTTAGAAGTCTTCTAAGCAAACTTGTATAGCTCGCTCAACAATAGAGTCTGAGTTTATTACATTAGATAAAGCTGCTAAAGAAGCATAATGGCTAAAAAATTTCTTAAAAGATATTCCAGTCTACCCTAAACCTGTAACGACAATTTGCATACATTGTGATAGTATGGCAGCTCAAATAAGAGCCAAAAATAGTGTTTATAATGGCAAATCAAGACATATTTGGCGCAGACATAATACAATTAAACAATTACTCATTGGTGGAATAATTTATTTGCAATACATAAAATCAAAAGAAAATATTGCTGATCTTTTAACTAAAGGATTAAATAGAGAGCTGACTAAGTTCTTATCTATTGGAATGGGTTTAAAGCCAATACAATGAGTTCCACTGGGTGGAAACCTAACCTATTTGACTGCAGATACTATGGTATATGTTCAATAGGCAAACTAGTTGAGTAAACCTCAATAAGTTAAACACACATTATAACTCATTCCACAACTACTGTGTGATGTGTGATGAACAGGTTATGCTAAACACATTTAATGACATTAATATAAGTAAAATGAATGTCACCTATATGATAGTAAATGTGGGGTCACATTTTTGAGAATGAACTTAGTTCTCTAAAGCTATCATGAGCCCGGGACTTGTTCCAGACCAAAATGAACAAAATCATATAAACTGGAACAATTAATTATATATTATATTTGACTCATATTGTCTTAGTTTACTCTTCATAGGTAGACAATCAAGATAAGACATATTTACTGCGTTACCAAGTAAACTCGATATGATGTCAATAGGGTAAGTTTAAGTCTGTACGACATGTCCTGATGTATAATATATTTTAATATTTATGAAATTGATTCGATTACTCTTTTATTTATTTATTTACTATTTTCCTTATTTCCTATTCAAATGTGGGGTATTGTTAGAAAAAAATGTATTTGAATAGTAACTAAGAGTAGTCCCACATAGGAATAATAGAAAAATTGTAGTGAAGATAAAAGGAAACCATGAAAAATTTTCCTTGGTTGGAAGAAAAATGGATAATGGGCCCAAAGATGGGCCTATGCCCATGGATAATTAAAATATATTACATAAATAAATTAAAGACAAGGCCCTAGCCTTGGGGCCTTTGGATTTGGGTCTTTGATTCATTCAGCCAATATTTTTTAAATATCGAATTACACAGGTCATTTTTATTCCAACTGCTATTAACTGTCTTAAGACAATTTTTAATAGTTAAACTTGTTGGTCGTCTGAAAAATGGAGTCTTTTCGAATACACCTTCTCTTGTTTAATAAATAACAATTTATTTACAAAAAAATGGATCCTAAGCATATTGAAGATTATTCCATAAGTTTTGCCAATTCTAGTTTATCAGAAATCGAATTAAGTGCTATAATTTGATTTAAAACAGTTGTATCTTGGGAGACAGATCCCATAGTTTTCAAGCATACGTGAAAAGGTCAATTTTTGTTCTAGGACATTGCAGATTTGTAAGCATCTGTTCTAGTTCTGCTTTATTCTTTATTATTATTTTCTTTACATTTATTATTATTAGTAATTTGAATATTAGTATTTAAGTTTTCTAACGTTAACTACGTCTATATTATTATTTTAAACTTAACTTAAACCTCAAGTAAACCAAAATAAATCCAATTACCAAAAAAAAAAAAAAGTAAACAATCTAAAACAAAATAAACTCAATAAAAAAAAATATTTAACTCAAAATTACATTATATATGCAGATTGGGTTCTTTGCGAGTTAATGCTTGCTAATTTATATAATTGAATGCATATATCACATGAAATTATTAAATCAACTTATACTAATTATTACATTGTATCAATTCTTATAATACCCGAAATTTTTTAACGTTAACACATCGAAAATGAATTTAAAAAAATAATATTAAATGAATATTAAAATGTCCGAAAACATGATTTTTAAATGGATATAGTTATAACCTAAAGTTTGAAAAAAAAAAAGAAAAGAAAATGAGATTAAGTTTAAAAAAATCATGAACAGTACCACATGGTACTGTTCACACTGGAACAAAAGTTTTTAAAACCCATTTCAACGTGTTGTTCCTCATTTTGATCCAAATTTTTGATAAACGATCCAAGAGCAACTGAGAGCAATTCAGAGTTGTTTCAAAGGGGATCTATCATCCTAAGGTAAAACTCTAACACTCTTCAATTGTTTGATTCGAGTTTTGTAGAGTAATAGGTGGATTTAATGCAAATTGGAGTTTTTAAAGCACGAAACAATCCAGAGTGAGAGGAGCTCAGATCTTCCTTTTAAATTGATGAATAAGTAATTCTAGACTAAATTCTGAAAGTTTTAACTGTTCATTTGTAGTTTTTGTTGGATCCACGAGTTTCTGAGAGAATTTGGAGGTTTTGGAGGGTGCAATTCCTTTCATAGGTAATAAAACTCGTTCCGCTCATCCTTTGAAGTAGTGGTCAATTTTAAATATGTTCAATTCTTAATTTGGAAGAAAATGAATATAGATTTGCGTGTTGCTATGGTAAAAAGGAAAAATTCGAATTTTGGAGAACCCTTTATTTGGAATTTGATATGGATGATCTTGATTGGATATGTATGATGGTTATTGACGTAATCTGGGGGTTTTGGTGATTCAAAAAATTAAATTTATGAATATTGATTTCAAATTGACGAGTAGTGAGTGTCGAGGAGTAGCACATATATGTTGATTGGCGCAAGGGTTCATCCGACATATATAGGTGGCCAGGACTTCCTAGCTCACTAGTATTATGCTTACTTCAAGTATAAACCATGATGTTTGATTACATTACCTATCCTTAGCAGCATGCTAGGAATTAATTGATGAATTGATTGGATCGAATTGACGTGCAACATGATGTCTGGTTACATGTTTTCTAGATATAGAAATGTTTGAGTGTTTGTTGAATGATTCACATAGCTTTGGTTGCATAGATTATTTTACTTATGAAATTCATGATGTGTTTGTATGGAATGAAAATTGATTGTAAAACTAAAGAAGATTAATGGTTTATTAAAAAATTTCACGTACCGGAGTGATGAATGGTCTGCTGGTACATCACAGATATTACCTGTTACGGTGTAGCCAGAGCGTCATCGTGGGTATCCCAAGCCCAGCCCAAACTACGATAGGTTGTGTGATACTCGGACTATGAATCATTATGATCTCGCTTCTTGTATCGTGATCCCGAAGGTAGATGACCATTAAGCGTTACCTCATATTCGCTCCAGGATCACAACAAGAGATATCGAGAACGTTAACTCTTCCGGTTAATTTGAAATTCGACGAGAAAGACCAATAAAGTGATTGAAATGTCCTAATGTAATGAAAGTATGTGCATGTTTTGTATTTTGGTTTGTATAATGCTAGTGATGTGTAGGAGAGATCCACTAGGCTTTTGAGCTCACCCCATTTTTATTTTTTAGGTACTCATGGGCATGGCACTCAGTGAGATTGGTCAGACCCTAGAGACTGGTGGAGAGTATTTTGAGAGAGAGTGGTTGTGCTCTTATTTTATTTCCAATTTTTACGTATTTTGAACATGGGTATGTTGCCTAGTTGATTATCATTTTTGTGTAAATAGAACTATTTTATATTTCGAAACGCTATTTGGAACCTTGGCTTGTGAGCCTATTACTTGTTTATATTATATGTTGAACAGTAGGATGATATCTTATGGTTTGAAATATTATGAATGAATAGCGATGCTTTCGAATGATTTTAGATGAATATTTTGATATTTGAATACTTCTGCTGATATTTTTGATTTTTGGTATTACTTTATATGGAAATTTCGGTAATATGATTTGAATGCTACTTGAAGCATGTTGAAATTTTTATTTGATCAATGCATTGAAAAAAACAATTTCTGTATGATGAGTTGAACTCAATTTTTAAAGAAAACAATTGAAGTCATACGTCGGCATCACAACCGAGGGGTGCACTTGCCAATGTGCCATGCAAGGCCCGATGAAGGCGTGATGGGGATTCTGGCACGAGGGCTGGGGTGTGACAATTCTCAAACCGTCAAACTTTTTAGACGGGTGTGCTCATTGCTCTTACATATATTGCTTGCATAACATTTAGTAGCGGCTAATGTCTTCATATATTGCACACTTTCTTTTGCTTTTCATTGCCCAAAAACTTAGAAGCTTCTTATGCTTGAAATTGATCCAACATAAATCCTCATCCTTTTTTGAGATTTAGCATTGTTCATCTTTGTATTCGTACTAACAGATGTTTAAGAAAAGAAGTAATAAAGAAAGAATAACATAATAATGTCAACACTAATAAGGCAGTCCCCAAAAGTATAAAATAAAAAAAGAGTAGAAGATGTAATACGTACAACACCATAGTACATTGTAATACCTCTACAATAACTTAGCAACTAGGATTATTCTGCCCGCTATGAAAACATTCTTTATGGTGCAGCAAGTTATTCAAAGCCTCCTCCAAAAGCCCTAAATATCAAAGAAAGAATACAAAAGAGAATTGAGAGACCGCTGCAAAAGCTCGAAGTCGCATTCAAAGAACATAGATGTTGAATGTGAGAAAAGACTTACTTAATTTCCTTCCTCTTTCTTTACCATATGTTGGAAGTGATATTGATAAAGATTTAGTCGAAACCTATTAAAATATATAATTTTATTTTTACTCCTTTACACTACAACAAAACAAGTCTACAACAATAATCACAATATGACGTTTTTTGAGAAACGTCATAATATAAGTGTATTAACGACGTTTAATTTATAAACGTCCTCTTTAAGTAGATATAAATCTTATAAAAGACATTTCTTTTTCAAACGATGTCTTATAACGTTATTATGACCCTTTACAAACGTCGTTGTATTTTAATCTATTACGAGCTTTGTAAAAATGTCGTAACTATTGTTACATGCTTCACCACAACATTTTATTCACGTGTCATCATATACATCAACAATCATGCTACAACTACAATCCAAATATGACGTATTTTGTGAAACGTCATAATACAATATTATTAAGGACTTTATACTATGAAACATCATCATTAAATATATATAATTCTTTTAGAAGACATTTGTATTAAATGATTTCTAATAATAGTATTGTAACATTTCATAAACGTCCTAAATATATTATGTAATGACAACATTTTCGCAAAACATCCCAAACTATTTTTAAAATTTTTATTACAACAAATTCTCAAACGTCCTCTTATACTTTGTCAAAATTAGTTACAACAACAATCAAGGAACGACGTTTATTAAAAATGTCATAAACTATGATGTATATATATATATATAACGACGTGTTGTACCAAACGTCTTAATTTAATATGTATAAGACATTTATTATAAAGTTTTATCAAACGTTGCACACAGATAATAGATTACGATTTATAGTAAACGTCCTTAAAATATTTTTATAATTAACATAAAAAATAATTTTTATTAATATTGATTTATTATTTAAAATATTAATAATTTATATGTATTTACATATTTAACTACAAAAATAAATATTTTAAAAATTAATTTTAGAATTTAAAAAGTGATCATTTTGACCGCCAATAAAAATTGAGAATAATATGTTACTAATATAGGTATAATGATTGAATAATGGTTAATACTGAAATAAGGTAGGTATAACGATATAATAAAACAAGTATAAAACTGTACGAAAAATAACTTTCAAATAATGCGTGAATAATGGTTTATTATACCAAATATATCGTATAAACAATGCGGGTATAAATATGTCTCGGTAAATTTAAAATAACTACAAATAATGCGCATTAGAAAATGTAGAGATAATAATGAAATAATGCATAAATAATGGTATGACCTGTGAATGGTGGTATAATGTAGGTATAACAATCGAATAATATGCATATAAAGATATAGGGATAACGATAGAATAATGCATGAATAATGGTATAACCCATGAATAGTGGTATAATGTAGGCATAACGCTCAAATAATGCACATATCAAAATGTAGGGATATCGACCGAAAAATGCATGAATAATGGTATATATAACCCGTGAAATGTGGTATAATGTAGGGATAAATATTAAATAATACGTATATAAAAAATGTACGTATTATACCCATATATAAAAAATAATACGTATATAAAAAATAATATTAAATAATACGTATATAAAAAATATTAAATAATACGTATTATACGTATATAAAAAATGTAGCAATAACTATCGAATAATGCACAAATGATGATATATATAACCTGTAAAATGTAATATAATATAGGGATAAAGATCAAATAATGCGTGTATAAAAATCTAGTGACAACAATCGAATAATACGTGAATAATGGTATAAATAACCTGCGAAATATGGTATAATGTAGAGATAAAGATCGAATAATGGTCGTACAAAAATCTAGCGATAACGATCGAATAATGCGTGAATAATTGTATATATAACCCATGAAATGATGTATAATATAGGGACAAAAATTGAATAATTTGCATATAAACATATAGCGATACCTATCGAAGAATGCACGTATAAAAATTGTTCTGTTGGTCAACATACCTTACAAAAAATGCTTGAATAATAGTATAACCTAGGTATACCATGTAAATAATATGTGTATAAAAAGAACATCTTTCAATTGCCTGAATGATGCGTAAATATATGTATAACGTAAGTATAACATATCAATAAAGCGTGAGTAATCCAACTGATAACAAATGAATAACGCGCAAATAATAGTAGAATATATGTATCACGACCGAATAATGCATGTATAAATATTGTTCGGTTGGTTAATATACCTTACGAATAATGTGTGAATAATGGTATAATCAAAGTATACTATATGAATAATGCTTGTATAATATTTAATCGTTCAATTACGGGAATAATGCGTAAATAATGGTATAACATAAGTATACCATGTGGATAATGCATGTATATAAAATGAATAAAATACGTTTAATTTAAGAATAATGTATATATAAAACTAAGATCACTGCTTCAGCATTGATCAATTGTATTATTTTCAAATAAAATCGGTATAATAAAGTTCACATATGAATAACATTATTCATAGATGATTCAAAAATTAAACAATCTACCCCAAATGACAAAGTAAAATGACCAAATTCAAATAAAAAATAGTTGAGATTGTTATAAATGAACCATAATCGTGTTCAAATGATACAAATTTGAAATATCAAAATTGGTATTACATATTGTCCATGAAAAATTTTAATGCACGTTAAGACAACCTTCTTCCATTCTTCACTTCTTCAAGACCCACTACGATTGGATCCTACAGTCAACATTGAATTGACCTGATCTTTAATCATCACTCTTGGTGCCTTCATTTTGCTTCAATCTACTATGCAAGTATAGATTAAGAGCCACCCTTTCCATGTAGCTCACCACATCAAAAACAGGTTAAACTTTCTTTTTAATGGCAAAACACTTAGCAAAATAAAATATGAACATTCCACAATCACATTGTCGGGACCCCTTCTCTAAGCCAAGGGCAGCTCGACTGGCACAGTGGTCTGGCGAACCTTCTCACCAAGTCGAGTTTGCTCGACCACTGTTAAGCCATTTTTAAAACTCATGCAACAGACGATATCAAGATAACTGGGTCACTTAAAAGAAAAAGTAAGCAACATCCGAAGCGGAAGCATTTCATTAAACATTAGTCTTGTCCAAAATACATAATGACCCTTACATATGTACAAAATAACCAACCTCTAATCAAAAGATCAAAAGAACAGTGACAAAATCGTGAGGGAGTCAAGCGATCACTACGCCTTTCCTTTTGCCAACCATTGTAGAACATGAAATGATGATAGAGTAGTGAGCCTAAAATCAACTTGGCTCAGTGAGTAGAAAGATCAACATGTCAACTATAACCAATACTCCAAAACAATGCATGTATGCATGAGCTGTAAAAATAATATGGCATTTGAAAGCATGACATAGTATGAAAACAGTTATAAACAGTGCATTAGTTTTAGGAAACATCTCAAATTCATGCTAATAAGAAAAACATATCCAGGCTAGGTTAACTCAACAAACCCAATCTATGGTCATTGCTCGAGCGGGTCCTGAGTTAGGCATACACTCGAGTGGGTCGTGAGCTAAGCGTATTCCTCAAATACCCTAACCCCTCACTCGGTCTTCGAGTGTCATGACTCAAGCGGGTTCGTGAGCTAGGCGCACTGATCATATGCCCTAACCCCTGGCATTCGGACCTCGAGTCTATCACAATCACATCAAATACCCTGACCCCGACGCTCGACCCTCAAGCCTATGGTCTCACTACCAGTGTACATGTATCAATCTCAAAACCAATTAGATGTATCTAAGAATTGTGAAACCATGTAAACCATGTCATTTCATACAAATTTTATTTAAGGAATAAAAGTCATAGAAAACACCTGAGTCAAACTGCTCACCTTGGGTCCTGCGTACCGATGTCCCGTCGACAATCGACCCAATCCCATAGTACTCTCTTGAATTTGCATCAGTTAAACTCAATTTCAGTTCTATCCATACAGTGGCCTAATCTCAAATCTCACTGTCCCTACTTAGTTTCAATTGATCCGAGTCATTTCGGTCAATCGGTCAAACCTGGTCAACTCTGGTCAATGTGGTCATCCTTATCACTTTTGGTCAATTTGTGCCCAAATTGGGTCAACATAGGCCATTCAGGTCAAGATTGGGTCAAAAGGGTCAAAATTCCCAATTCCCATCACTTAGGTACATCTTTATCTTATAGCCCTAACTGCGCAACGATTTTTTCGATTTTTTTGCTGATAATCTGTACATCAGATTTGTGCCAAAATTTTCAGACCTATTCTAGACTCCTCAAAGCTTTCCTAGAATTTTAAATCATGAATTTAGGACTTCATTTGGTAGTGTTTTTGACTGAGATATCAAGGACTGTGTGTTCTCGAATTCTATGTGACAAGCAATGACTGTTTGCCTAATTTGACCCACTTGTCCATATCAGAATGCTCTAAAATTTGGTAGGCATAATCTAGACATACTTAGGAATCTATACACCAAATTGAAGCTCAGGCCACTAAGGTTTGGCTATTTAATTTAATCTCAAAAGTTTTCAATTGGATCAAAAGAACTTTTGGGTTCACACTTCCTAGTAGTAACTTTTCGAATTTTCCTGTGATCAATCCAACTGTTGGATTTATGTAAAAATTTTTAAATTTGATCTATTCTTCCCAATAAGTTACCAGATTGCATGTGACAGGCAGTCACTAAGTGCTCCAATTAACCTACCTTCCAAACCCAGAATGTTCTGAAATTTGGCATGTATATTTTAGGCATATTCCATGACCTTTTTACCAAATTTTAGCCCAAAATAATTATTTTTGGTCACTCAATTGGTTCTTCACATTTCAGTCCTGAAATAGGTTTTTGAATTTCCTAGTTTTCTAAGCTTTTTAAGTGCCTAATTTCTCCTCTCTATAGCACTGATCCGAGGGTCTATTTTACTGATTTTGAAAGACTTTAGATCCCTGGACACTAGTCTATTAAGTATCATCTAAAATAGTAAGTAAGTATAATCCTAATTACTCTCAATTACAAGTTCCATCATAGCAAACCTAAGGGATTTTTTTTTCAGAAAATATTCTAAGTCCTAGAATCCTAACTGACAAAGCACATTGGCAAGCATGGTAAATCATATTCATAAAAGGTTAGGGTCCAAACTTTATACCTTCTCATAGTTCCCAATGTGACCTTTAATTACTCCAAAATTCGGCCTGATTCGATGCTCCTATCCACTTCAACTGGTGGTTCAAAGTTGCCTCCAACACTACTTTTCTGCAAAACTACTGTCATAGTTGGCGAGTAGTCCAATTTGGCCCTGTTTTTGACATACTTTCAGAGTTTATTTGCTATTTTGTATGAAATAAAAGTTAAAGTAGATGCTTCAAAGTTTATAACAAGATATCATACGTTCAAAACGGACCTCGGATGGGTTATGATCCGGCTCCACGAAGTTCAGTTTAGCTCGTAGTTGCAGTTTTTCTGGGTTTCCAAGTGGTGAACAACACGTTTTCTCAGCTGGTTTTGTCTCTATTGGTCGAGCAATGGTGGCCGAGGCTTGTAGGGACTTGAATAGGTGTATGAGGGCTTTCCAACGAATGTTTTCTTGCTCAGTTTAGCATAGGGACGAAGGAGAACAAAGTAGTTGAAGTTGGTTTCTCAAACATGCACATAACAACAAAAATGGTGGTTTTGTTGCATGATTTGGGGGGTCTTCTTGCATGGCAATGCTTCACCATGTGGCCACCCACATGGCTCGTTGAGTTGCTTGTAAGGTGCACAAACGTCCCCTACTTGAGCTCTGCCCGACGAAGCTGTCAAAGTGAGAAATTCTGGGGGCCAAACCCAGTTGCTACTGTTGGTTTTTCGCTGGAGGATGCAAAAAAGAGGAGCAAAAGGAGAGGGGAGAGAAGGAAGCAGGGGGGGGGCACTGGGCCTGGGATGCCCAGGTCCGTTTATTATTATATTTTTTTCTTCCTTATACATATATGTATATTTGGCTTTTTTTTTCTCTAAAATTATTGAAATGATCAATCCATCATTTTCTCGTCAAAATCTTCCATCATTCATCATTTTCTATTATTTATACAATTATTTTCTCATAAATTGAATAATCCTCCAAAAATCACATTTTTCTCTCAGAATTTTCATTAATTACTTTAAAATTTCTATAATTATTCTAAAAATTCAATAATCAATTTCAAAAATTATTTCTCTCAAGAAATCACATTTTCCCTATAATTCTACATATTTTCTTCTCAAATTTATATTTTCCCCATTATTCTTATTTTTCTTCAATAAATAATATAAAATTGAGAAAAATTGAGGTAAATCCTTGTATTTCCATTAAAAATTTTAGAAAATATATACGTCGAACCCAAATATTTTTGTGTATCAAAACATGGGTCGTCACAACCACCCCTCCTTATAAGAAATTTCGTCCTCGAAACTTATAGTGATACAGATAATACAAATCAAGGAGCAAACTCATCAGCTCAGGGTAGCGGCGGATCATAAAATCCTTCGTCTCCCATGTATCCTGCTCAGCACCATAGAACTGCCAGCGCACCCGTACCATCGATATCTCTTTGTTGTGCAACCTCTTCATAGCTCGATCTATTCGGAGCTCAATATACCTCCAATTAATAACATGCGAGGGATCGGGGTGATATTTCCTCAACATAGAAACATAGAATACATTATGCACACCCGATAGCTATGGCGGTAAGGCTAGCCGATAGGCAACGAGGCCTATCCTCTCAAAGATCTCAAAAGGCCCAATAAATCTCGGGGCGAGCTTCCCTGAAATCTCGAATCGTGTTTGCCCTTCCGAGGGGAAATGTGGAGGAGGACATGGTCACCAACATCAAACTCAAGGACCCTACTTCGGTTATCTACATAACTCTTCTGTCGGTCCTGACAGCTTTCATATTCTGCCTAATCCTCTGTATCTTCTCATTCTACTCCTGTATGAAGGCAGGGCCTAAGACTGTTCTGTTACCTATCTCGGCCCAGCAGGCGGGAGACCTGCATAGTCGACCATGTAATGCCTCAAACGGCGCCATCCCAATGCTTGACTGGTAGCTGTTATTATAAGCAAACTCACATAGAGACAAGTGATCCTCCCAAGTACGAATAAAATCCAAAATGCAAGATCGCAGCATATCCTTAAGAATCTGAATCACACGCTCAGACTGGCCATCAGTATGTGGATGGAATGTTGTACTAAGGTTCACCCTCGTCCCCAACTGAGTCTGCAATGCGTGAGAAAATTGGATGTGAACCTTGTGTTTCTATCAGACAAATGGATAGGGGAACCCCACAAAGCCTCATAATCTCCCTGATATAGAGTCGGCTCAATCGCTCCACCGAATCCTCAGTATGCATAGGAAGAAAGTGGGTAGACTTCGTCAAATGGTCCACAACTACCCAAATAGCGTCATGTCTCCGCTGTATATGGGGTAGTCCTGTAACAAAGTCCATAGTGATGTGCTCCCACTTCCACTTTGGTATAGACAAGGGCTGTAAGGATCCACCAGGTCTCTGGTGCTCAGCCTTAACCTGCTGGTACATGTCACATCTTTGAATGAAGACTGCTATGTCTCGTTTCATCCCAGGCCACCAATATGTGCGTCTAGCATCTTGGTACATATTATTGGCACCCGGATGAATAGCATATCTCGATCGATGTAACTTTTCGAACACACTGCATCTCAGGCTAGCATCGTCTGGTACCCATAGTCGTCCCCTAAACCTCAGTGCACCCTGTGAATCTAGTGACCACTCTTCTTGAGAAGCGTCGTCCGCCCAAGCCCTGAACATATCATAGTCAATATCACGAGGCTGTCCCTCCGTGATCTCCTGAACCTAAACTGGTTGGGCTGTAATCTGTGCACTGACTCTAGCCTCAGTAGATGACTCATGGATACTCATGATCAAAGTGAAATCTAGCATCATCCACTCATAGGACATATGTCTCGCCATGTATGCAGTCTCAACCCATTTCCTACTCAAAGCGTCAGCCACTACGTTAGCCTTCCCTGGGTGGTACTCAATAGAAAATTCATAATCCTTCAACAGCTCCATTTATCGTCTCTGCCTCATGTTCAGATCCTTCTGTGATAACAAATACTTGAGGCTCTTATGATTTGAGTAGAGTGTAAAACGCTTGTCATAAAGATAATGCTGCCAGATCTTCAGTGCAAATACTACTGCTGCCAACTCTAAGTCGTGTACAGGGTAGTTCTTCTCATGATCCTTCAACTGTGGCGAGGCAAAAGCTACTACCCTGTCATCCTGCATCAATACACAACCCAAGCCTATCTGTGATGCATCAGTATATATGGTCAGCTCTCGGCCGGGCTCTGGCAACACTAGTACTGGAGCCGACGTCAATCTCTGCTTAAAGACAAAAAAGGCTTCCTCGCACCTATCAGTCCATACAAAAGGAATATCCTTCTTGGTTAGCTTCGTCATTGAAGCTGCAATCCTCGAGAAGTTCTAGATGAACCCAAGAAGCTACGGATCTTCGTCACTATGGTAGGTCTCAGCCAACTGATAACTGCCTCAACCTTAGAGGGGTCCATAGAGATACCTTCAGTTATAATCACGTGACCCAAAAATCAGACCTCTGATAGCCAAAACTCGCACTTGCTGAACTTAGCATATAATATATGCTTTCTCAAAGTCTGTAGTGTGATCCTCAGGTGCTCGGTATGCTCCTCATGGGACCTCGAATAGATCAAGATGTCATCAATGAAGATAATCACAAAAGTGTCAAGGTACGGTTGGAACACCCTCTGCATGACGTCCATAAACATGGCTGGGGCGTTTGTCACGCCAAATAGCATGACTAGTAACTCATAGTGCCCATATCTAGTGTGGAACGCCGTCTTCGACACATCTTCCTCCCTGACTCTTAGCTGATGGTACCCAGACCTCAGATCAATCTTTGAAAACACCTGGGCACCCCTAAGCTGGTCAAACAAGTCATCGATACTTGGGAGGGGATATTTGTTCTTGATCATCACCTTGTTCAACTACCAGTAATCAATACATAGGCAGAGACTCTCATCCTTCTTCTTCACAAACAATACCAAAACCCCCTAGGGTGACACACTAGGGGAAATAAAGCCCTTACTCAACAACTCTTCTAGCTGGACCTTCAATTCTTGCAATTCCTTAGGCACCATGTAGTAAGGAGGAATCAAAACAGGTCGTGTCCCTGGAATGATCTCGATAATAAAGTCGATCTCCTGCTTAGGGGGCAAGCCAAGCAGATCCTCAGGGAAGTCTCTGACAACTGGGATCTCATCA
Organism: Tinospora cordifolia; assembly: GCA_030144865.1. Lineage (NCBI taxonomy): Eukaryota > Viridiplantae > Streptophyta > Magnoliopsida > Ranunculales > Menispermaceae > Tinospora > Tinospora cordifolia. Next base: position 16,661 of record JAJIYU010001394.1, on the reverse strand, counting down.
ATAGACAGTCGTGCAAGTGCCTCATCTATGGTCGTCAAGCCAGCTAAAGTGTCAACCTCATGCTTCATCACAAATCAGCCCCGAATACTCTGCTTATCTGAAGCTTTACCCTAGAAGACAACAATGGGTTAGCCTGGAATCTAAAACACAACCCTCTTGGCAAAGTAGTCAACATATGCTTGGTACGTAGCTAGCCAGTCCAAACCAAGTATTGCACCAAACTTGAGGAACTCCAATACTCGAAAGTCTAATATAGTCTCAAAATCTCCCAGCCTAAGTGCACATCTCTTGCAGATCATGTTTGGGTAGATGCGTTCCTTAGCAGCAGTGCTCAACATCAACCAAGTAGGAGCCCTAACTACTCTAAATCCCAATCTATCTACGACACATCCAGAAATAAAGGACAAAGTAGAACCAGCATCAATCAATACACAAACAGATGAGTCACAAAGTGAGACCGTATCTTCCACCAAGGTCCTTGTCGAATTAGGGTCAGGCTGGGTGATGGCTTGTGTTTTATCTCTGATAATCGGAGTGGAAGAACTAGGACCACCAATAAGAGTCGGACACTCAGCCTTCTTGTGTCCAACCTATTCGCACCAATAACACATAAAGGGTGGTATCGGTCCTCCCTGATAGCTCTGATTCTGCCAATGGCCTCTACCATGGCCCCTGCCTCAGCCCCTTGAAAATGTGCTCTGCTACTCTGCTGGTGGGTGGGTGTTAGTTGCATAGCACATTAACTATACTATAGGTATTTTATGTATAAATTGCATGAGTTTAATAAGGAATTAATTGTATTTGTTTACATTTAGTTACATATGCATTTGGAGCATTTTTGCATGATTAGTTGCATATTAGCATGATTTAATGTTTTTTCTAGCATTTTTATGTGAATATAATGTTCGAGAAAGGTTTTGAGTGTCTGTGTAGGTTTAGAATAAATTGGAATAGCAAATAACAACATAAGAGAAGTGAAGGATGGTTAAAAATATAAATATCATGTCACTGGTTACCAAGGTAATCATTTCAATGACCTAGGTAATCGAGGAGAAGAAATATCATGTTACTAGTTACCTAGGTAATCAGTCTAATTACCTAGGTAATTAGACGATAAGGAAAACAAAGAAAAGAAACAACTCACTAGTTACTGTGATCGGTGGTCTAGTGACCGTGGTAACCTGAATGTGATCCGAATGAAGAACAGGCTGACAGCGATATACAGAATGGAGGAAATCCGAGTTTTTATTGAAGGACGATACTGACCACGGTCATTGACTGCAGTCACACGATTAATTGTCGGGTTTCTCGTATTTTTAGGGATTTTTAGTGTAGGACTATAAAGAGGAAAGGAGAAAAAAGCCAAAACATACTTAATTCGAAAAATCTCACTTGTGACGGCTGAGAGAGGCAAAAACCAGTGTTTCAAGAAGGGATTGAAGATTCTTACCAAGTTTTGAGTATGATTAAATTTCTTTTTCATTGAATAATGTTTTCTATTACTTTTATGTCAAGCTAATTAGTTCTTTTTGTCTGGGATGTGATGACCAGTGTATAAACTGTGATCTCTTGTTAATGCTATTGATTTAGAAACACCATTCTATGTTGTGTATGCTTAATGTTTTGTGTTTACTAGCCATAAACATGACGAGCTCAAAGCATTAGACTAATTCGGGAGAGAAGTCTAATGGGTGGTTATCACAATATAGACTTAGAATAGTTTATTGACTAGAGGGTTGTTAGCTTATCTAGGGAGTTGCACAGGACTTTTGATTACACAACATTAGGTAGATTAAGCACCTCGAGAGAGGGCATTATAGACAACTCTAATAGATATTGAAGCGCCTTAGGAGAAGGTTTCAATTACAGGTGCATAGAACTCGCAGTATAGACATTTCATGATCTATAATGAGAATCACAGGTTATATAGCGGCATTCACTATCCTAGACATCCATTTTATAAAGTTTTCAAAAAAACAAATTTAATCACTCTTACTAGTTTAGATTTTTATTAAGAAATTGATACACTCACTTCAAGTAGACCCTTGGTAAAGTAAAGAACAACATTAAATTAGGATTTAAGGTATTTTATTAAATTTATTTTTTCCTGAGGACGATATCCAATCTCACCGGTTCATACTAGTGCGAACATGTACACTTGCAGGATAAACAACAAGTTTTTGGCGCCGTTGCCGGGGGAAAATGGTGTTAAATATCTTAAAACCAGTTGAACTTGGTTTAGTTTTAATTAAGGCAAAATTTTTAATTTTAATTTTTCTTTTTTATGTTGATTGCTCATATTTTCTTTTTTAACTTCATTGGCTACACTTGATCTTTTTGGTTTGCTTGTGGTGTTTTAGGTTTTGGATGAACAGAAATTCTCTTGGGTTAAACGATCCCGATTTGTTTAAGACAATCAAGCAAATCCAATTAGAAGCTCGAAGCCTAATATGGCTGAGAGTAGTAGATCTGCAGTTGGCACTAATTGGGAAGCACCACTCCGAGACTTTTTCAAGCCTATGCTAAATAATAATTACTCTGGAATTGTTTGCACACCCATCAATGCCAATAATTTTGAGTTGAAACCCTCTTTGATCACAATGGTGCAGCAACAACAGTTTGGGGGTTTGGCTAATGAAGATCCAATGGCACACCTAAATTGTTTCATTGAAATTTGTGACAGGGTCAAAATGAATGGTGTGATTGAGGATCAGTTGAGACTGAGGTTATTCCCCTTCTCTTTAAGGGATAAAGCGAGGACATGGTTACAAACCTTACTACCTGGAAGCATCACTACATGGGAGGATATGAGTCAGAAGTTCCTATAGAAGTATTTCACTTCTGCCAGGGTTCATCAATTGAGGGGTGAAATTAGCTCCTTCAGGCAATCTAACTTTGAATCACTCTATGAAGCATGGGAAAGGTTTAAAGACTTACTTAGAAGATGCCCGCAGCATGGTTGTCTTTCTTGGCCACAAATTTAGATGTTCTATAGTAGTTTGATACCACCTACTCGAGCCTTGGTAGATTCAATAGTTGGAGGATCTTTGATGGGAAAGTCCACTACAGAAGCCACACGCCTCATTTAAGATATGGCTGCCAACGCCTATGGATATGGTATAGAGAGAGGGTCTATTAACAGGATTGGTCTACATGGAATTGATGAGATCACAACTTTACAAGCATAAATAGCTTCTATGACTCATCAGATGAATTCCTTGACTGAGAAGTTTGGTAATGGCCATATTCAACAGCAACATAATCAATTTATTTTGGCCATAGCTGAAGCTCATAAGGCGTCCTTGACTCAAGAAGCATCTATAGAGCAGCTACATGCTGTGAATCGGTTTGCTCCTTATCAAAGTCAGCAACAGGGGTATAATTGCCTCGATATTATCATCCGGGGATCCATCGCCATGAAAACTTCTCATATGCTAATAATAGAGACATCCAACAGAGCCTATTTGAAAAGAAGCCATCTATGGAAGACAAATTAGACAAGATCATGAACATGCAAGATCATTTCTTTAAAGAATTAACTGGAAGAATAGATCAAAATGACAATAGAGTCTCAGGCTTGGAAATACAAATGGGAAACATGAATGCAACTGTGAAGAACCTTGAGACTCAGATGGGACAGATAGCCCAAGCATTCTCCGGTTAGCAGCGAAGTTCCTTTTTGAGTACATCTCAAGTCAATCCAAAAGAAAGTTGTCAAGCCATATTTACTAAAAGCAAGAAAGAGAGAGACTCAAAGCCCACCCATTCCTGCTAGGCCTCTTGTGCTAGTTGATGAACCTATCCATTCTAAAGGGCCTGTTCTTACAAAGCCTATTGATCCAATGCCTACTGATGATGAAAAGAAGAAGGTTAGACATCACAACATCACTATTCAAGGCAACAAATACCTTGAGCCTCCTCTGTTACCCTTTCCGTAGAGGTTTTATAAAATTCAAGTAGATCATGAGACTGTGCGGTTGACAGAGGAGTGCAGTGCCATATTACAAACAAAGCTACTTCAGAAGTTGAAAGATCTGGGGAGTTTCACTATTTCGTGCTGCATATGCACTAAAATATTTGATAAAGCTCTTTGTGAATTGGGGGCCAGCATAAATCTCATGCCCCTTTCAATATACCATTGGTTGGGCCTATCAGAGATCAAGCTAACCAATATTACGCTTTAGCTTGTAGACCGTTCTGTCACTTATCCACGAGGCATTATTGAGGATGTTCTAGTAAAGGTGGATAAGTTTATCTTCCCAGTTGACTTTATAGTTCTTGATATGGAAGAAGATGGGGAGATACCACTGATTTCTGGGTGACCATTCTTAGCTACTAGTCAGGTCCTAATCGATGTCACCAGGGGAGAGCTCACACTGTGAATGAATGATAGACGAGTTGTCTTCAACATCTATAGCTTGTTGAAGCCCCTTACTGAAGTGCAAGAATGCAAGAAAGATAATATGATGCAAGCTGGCGATCAGAGAAAGATTGAAAAGCCAAGACCTCCAGATATTCAAGTTAAAGCTGTTGAATCTGCTAAAGGGGAGGCTATACAAGCACATAAGAAGCCTGACTATGCTATGAAAGAGCTGTAGGAAGCTATTCATACTCAGAAAAGTCCTAAGAAACAATCACAAGATCCATTCCTAAAATATAAGCAACTACAAGATATTATGAAGCAAGAGTTGCCTGAAGCCAAAATGTTTTCAAAGATCAACGAATTGGGCTTCGGTTAACCCGTATCCACGTCGAGCTAATGACGTTAAATATAGCGCTTAGTGGGAGGCAACCCACTAGTTTTATTTTTCTTTTATTTTCATTTATTTAGATAGGATTTAATTTAATTTTTTTTGGTATGCATGCATGATAGTCTATTCAAAAAAAATTCATACATTTTAGTTAATTATTCACTAATACTTGTCTTTTTTTGCCATATGTAGGTTTTCTGAGCTCTCTAGCACATTATCCTCCCTGTGAGCGTCAAAGTAAAGTGTGCTCTTGATGACAAGGCACAATTTAAGTTGGGGGTGCGCATTAAAGAAAATCTTCTTCAATTTAGGTTTATTTTTCCTTTATATTTACATATTTTGCGTGCATTAATGCTTCTAAACTGCATATATTTATGGGCATATCACATACATAGCTATTGAAATTCTCTCATGACATTTAGATATTAGGATTATTGTTTAGTGTTAATATATGAGCACATTAGTTTAGGACATGAGCATATAAAGCATATGGGTGTCACTTAGGTTTTAGATCCATGCCATATTTTTGAAAATTTTCACTGAGTAACCTCTAAAATTGATAATTCCTCTAGTGTGATGAGACAAAGAACTAGAGTACTTTCAAATAGTCTGTGTGCTTGGTTTGTCTAAAATTTGACCTTGACAGATCTCTGTAGTATTAGGTAGATTGAGAATCTAAAAACTAAGGAAAGTGAAAAGTAGAAACCAAACCATAAGTGGAGAGAATTTCTCACGAACTCTTGAAATAATCAAATCTATCTTGAACACTGCTTAGGAATGACTTTAGGAAGGAGATGAAGTAGGTCATCACTGTTTGAGTCGTAGCCTAAAGGCCAATCCCAGCATTTATAATCCTTTGTAGCCATTTTTGAGCCTTATAGCCTATTTTCTTGTTATGAACCTAAACATTATATATATAAACACTCTATCCTTATATGAATATCTCAGTTGGACCTATTTGCGTGCACTCATAGTTTTAATACTACCTATTTTGAATATGTGAAAGAAGGAGAGGATGCTAACATTGAAATACATATGTTTTTAGTTTTTGTTTCTGTTTTCAATTTGTTTAGTAAAAAAGAAAAAGAAAAAGAAAAGAAAAAAAGAAAAAAAAAGAGTTATATTTATTTCTTTAGTATTTCAGTATTGTCAATGACAACTAAACTTTCTACTTTTGTATGTGTGTACATGTGGGTACAATTTGGAGTGCACATGATGAAATAAGTTTGGGGGAGCTATGAAGATAAGTTTGAGAGCATGAACGAGAAATACAAGGGATTGAACAAAAAAGATCAAGTTGCAGTGAGAAAATTAAACAAACTAGGTTGGTGTTATTGTTATGAGTGTACACTTGAGTCAGAATGAAAATCCTATTACACTTGTACCTTGAGCTAGGCCACATTACAACCTAGAGAAAAAGTCATCTGATCCTTACTATAGTTTGAACTGAGTAGAAGATAGATAAAAGAGAGAATTGAGAGGGTTTGTGTACTTAGGTATTAGGGGAGGATTTCTATGAGTGGGATGATGCCTATAAATCACCTACAAAGTTTAGAAGGATTGAGATACCAACAGATGAGAGGGTAAAGTTAAGGAAGAATGAAGGATGAACTAAAAATCTAGACAACTTGAATGACCTTAGGGACGTGTTAATGAGTCATAAACTAGAGGAATGGAAGATAGAAGTAACAATGATAAGTGAAAATGAATTTACCTCTATATGATATGGTTTGTCAGTTTATATTAGAGTTATTGTTTGGGGACGAACAATAATCTAAGTTTGGGGCTATTTGTTAATTGCATAGCACACTAACTATGTTATAGGTATTTTATGTATAAATTGCATGAGTTTAATAAGAAATTAATTGTATTTGTATACATTTAGTTACATATGCATTTGGAGCATTTTTGCATGATTAGTTGCATATTAGCATGATTTAATATTTTTTCTAGCATTTTTATGTGAATATAATGTCCGAGAAAGGTTTTGAGTGTCTATGTAGGTTTAGAATGAATCGAAATAGCAAATAACAGCACAAGAGAAGTAAAGGATGGTTGAAAATATAAATATCATGTCACTGGTTACCTAGGTAATCATTTCAATGACCTAGGTAATCAGAGCAAAAGAAATATCATGTTACTGGTTACCTAGGTAATCATTCTAATTACCTTGGTAATTAGAAGAGAAGGAAGACAAAGAAAAGAAACAACTCACTGGTTACCGCGGTCGGTGGTTTAGTGACCACAGTAACCAGAATGTGATCCGAATGAAGAACAAGCTAACCGCGTTACATAGAATAGAGGAAATTCGAGTTTTTATTGAAGGACGATACTAACCACGGTCATTGACCGTGGTCACACAATTAATTGTCGGGTTTCTCGTATTTTTTGAATTTTTTTAGTGCAAGACTATAAAGAGGAAAGGAGAAAAAAAAGCCAAAACATACCTAATTCTAAAAATCTCACTTGTGATAGTTGAGAGAGGCAAAAACTAGTGTTCCAAGAAGGGATTGAAGATTTTTACAAAGTTTTGAGTATGATTAAATTTCTTTTTCATTGTTTAATATTTTTTGTTACTTTTATGTCAAGCTAATTAGTTCTCTTTGTCTGGGATGTGATGACCAATGTATGAACTATGATATCTTGTTAATGCTATTGATTTAGAAACACTATTCTATGTTATGTATGATTAATGCTCTGTGTTTACTGGCTATAGACATGATGAGCTCAAGGCATTAGACAAACTCGAAAGAGAGGTCTAATGGGTGGTTATCACAATATAGACTTAGAATAGTTGATTGATCAGTTGTTAGCTTATCTAGGGAGTTGTACAAGACTTTTGATTACAATATTAGGTTGTTGATTAAGCACCTCGGGAGAGAGCATTATAAGACAACCCCAATAGATATTGAAGCGCCTCGGGAGAGGGTTTCAATTACAGGTGCATAGAATTCATAGTGTAAACATTTCATGATCTAAAATGAGAATCACAGGTTATACAACGACATTCACTATCCTAGACATCCATTTTATAAAGTTTTCTAAAAATAAATTTAATCACTCTTACTAGTTTAAATTTTTATTCAGAAATTGATACACTTACTTCAAGTAGAGCCTTGATAAAATGAAGACCAGCATTAAATTGGGATTAAGGTATTTTATTAAATTCATTTTTCCCTGAGGACGATATCCGGTCTCACCGGTTAATACAAGTGCGAACCTGTACACTTGCAGGATAAGCAACAGTGGACCTGCACGGTTGTGGCTGCAAGTGATACTGCCTGGGTGGCGGTCTGGGTAGGAGTACCACTCGACTGTGCCTCATGACACTTCCTCTTCCTCTGTCTCTGGAAGCGACCACGACCCCGATAACCTCCAGACCCACCTCTGTGTGATGGCTGAGTCTGCGATGCAACCTGCTGCTGTGACTGCGACCGAGGGGTACTTCTAGATGCTATAAAAATCTTACGGCGATCATCTAGACCATCAATCTCATACCACAAGGCCTCCCTCTTGATCTCCTCTAGGTTCCAGACCCTGGATGTGGAAGTCGCCTGCCTGATGGCAACCTTCAAACTTCACCAATAGAATTCGACTCTCTCTGTCTAGTCAGCAATCAACCTAGGTGCATAAGCCTCCAGCTATAGGAACTGATGTGTATGTTCTCGCATGGTCATGGTCCCCTGGCATAGGCTCAGAAACTCCACCTTCTGACGTTCCTTTTCAATCTCGAAAACGTAAGCCTCTAGAAACAACTCTCTGAAACTGGCCTATGAGGTGATCGGGCCCTCAATATTCCTGGTAGAATGCCACCATCTAGCAGCCTCACTCTCTAGCATGTGGGCTAAAAACAGAACCTGATCTGCCTCTGATAGTCTCAGGGTCTTGGTGTTCTTCTCCATGTTCAGCAACCAGTCCTCTGCTGCCTCTAAACTAATACCACCCTTGAATTTCTCAGGGCGCAAATCCATAAAACTCTTGAGGAGCTGGGCAAGGGCCCTCCCCTCTCCCTGTCTGTCCTGGGCTGGGGCTGTAGGTGCCACTACTGGCCCAATTGGTGGCTCAACAGCCGGTGCCTCAGGTGGAGCAGGTTGTGCAACGGGCTCGGCGCTCTGTCTATCGACCTCTAATCGGTCAGGTCTTGTCAGGACCCCTTTTCTAAGACAAGGGCGGCCCGACCAGCACAGTGGCCTGACAAACCCTCTCACCAAGTCGAGTTTGCCCGACCACTGTTAAGCCCTTTTCAAAACTCATGCAACAGACGATATCAGGATAACTGGGTGACTTAAAAGCAAAAATAAACAACATCCAAAGCAAAAACATTTCATTAAACATTAGTCTTTTCCAAAATACATAATGACCCCTTATATATGTACAAAATGACCAATCTCTAATCAAAAGATCAAAAGAATAGGGACAGAATCGTGATGGAGTCAGGCAATCACTATGCCTTTTTCCTTTGTCAGTCGTTGTAGAACCTGAAATGATGATAGAGTAGTGAGCCTTAAATCAACGTGGCTCAGTAAGTAGAAAGATCCGCATGTCAACTATAAACAATACTCCAAAACAATGCATGTATGCATGAGCAGTAAAAATAATATGACATTCAAAAGCATGACATATTATGAAAACAGTTATAAACAGTGCATCTGTTTCAAAAAACATCTCAAATCCATGCTAATAAAAAAAACATATCCAGGCTAGGTTAAGTCAACAAACCCAACCTATGGTCATTGCTCGGGCGGGTCCTAAGTCAGGCATACTGGCCACTCGAGCGCGTCATGAGCTAGGCGTACTCTGCGAATACCCTAACCCATCGCTCGGTCCTCAAGTGTTATGAATTGAACGGGTTCGTGACCTAGGCGAATTGATTATATGCCCTTACCCCTGACACTCAGACCTCAAATCTATCACAATCACATTAAGTACCCTGACCCCAACGCTCGGCCCTCGAGCCTATGGTCTCACTACAAGTGTACATCTACCAATCTCAAAACCAATCAGATGTATCTAAGACTTGTGAAACCATTTAAACCATGTTATTTCATACAAATTTTATGCAAGGAATAAAAGTCATGGAAAACACCTGAGTCAAACTACTCACCTTGGTCCTGCGTACCGATGTCCCGTTGGCAACAAGCCCAGTCCCATAGTACTCTCTTGAATCTGCATCAGTTAAACTCAATCTCAATTCTATCCATACAGTGGCCTAATCTCAAATCTCACAGTCCCCACTCAGTTTTAATCGACCCGAGCTATTTCGGTCAATCGGTCAAACCTAGTCAACTCTGATCAATGTGGTCATCCTAGTAATTTTTGGTCAATTTGTGTCCAAATTGGGTCAACATAGGCCATTCAGGTCAAGATTGGGTCAAAAGGGTCAAAATCTCCAATTCCCATCACTTAGGTACATCTTTAGCTTATGACCCTAATTGCGCAACAATTTTTTTGATTTTTCTATGGACAATCTGTACATCGGATTTGTACCAAATTTTTCATATCTATTATAGACTCGTCAAATCTTTCCCAAGATTTTAAACCATGAATTTAGGACTTCATATGGTAGTGTTTTTGACTGAGATATCAGGGACTGTGTGTTTTCGAATTCTATGTGACAGGCAGTGACTGTTTGCCTAATTTGACATACTTATCCATATCAGAATGCTCTAAAATCTACTAGGCATAATCTAGACATACTTAGGAATCTCTCCACCAAAGTTCAATTTAATCCACTGAGTTTTGGCCATTTAATTTAATCTTAGAATGTTTTAGTTGGATCACAGGAACTTTTGGGTTCACACTTCCTAGCAGTAAATTTTTCAAATTTCATGTGATCAATCCAACTATTGGATTTATGTAAAAATTTGCAAATGAAATCTATTCTTCCAAAAAAGTTACCAAAATTTTATTTCACAATTTTTGGACCTCGTTTGTTATGTTTTCCAATAGTGATATTAGGGCATTTGGTTCCCTCGGATTGCATGGGAAAGGCAGTCACTAAGTGCTCCAATTGACCTACCTTCCAAACTCAGAATGTTCTGAAATTTGGCATGTATATTATAGGCATATCCCATGACCTTTTCACGAAATTTCGGCCCAAAATAATCATTTTTGGTTACTCAATTGGTTCTTCACATTTCAGTCCTGAAACATGTTTTTCAATTTCCCAGTTTTCTAAGCTTTTTAAGTGCCTAATTTCCCCTCTCTACCGCATTGATCTGAGGGTCTATTTTTCTGATTTTGAAAGGCTTTAGATCCCTAAACACTAGCCTATTAAGTATCATCTAAAATAGTAAGTATAATCTTAATTACCCTCAATTACAAGTTCCATCATAGCAAACCTAAGGGATTTTTTTCAAAAAATATTCTAAGTCCTAGAATCCTAACTCACAAGGCACATTGCCAAGCATGGTAAATCATATTCACAAAGGTTTAGGGTTCAAACTTTATATCTTCCTGTAGTCCCTAATGTGGCCTTTAATAACTCTAAAATTTGTCCTGATCCGATGCTCCTATCCACTTCAACTAGTGGTTCAAAGTTACCTTCAACACTACTTTTCTGCAAAACTGCTATCACAGTTGGCGAGCAGTCCACTTTGGCCCTATTTTTGACACACTTCTAGAGTTTATATGCTATTTTGTACAAAATGAAAGTTAAATTAGATGCTTCAAAGTTTACAACAAGCTATCATTCGTCCAAAATGGACCTCAGATGGGTTATGATCTGGCTCCACGAAGTTCAGTTCAGCTCATAATTGCAGTTTTTCTAGGTTTCCAAGTGGTGAACAACACGTTTTCTCAGTTGGTTTTGTCTCTCCTGGTCGAGCAATGGTAGCCGAGGCTTGTAGGAACTTGAAGAGGAGTGTGAGGGTTTTCCAACGAGTGGTCTCTTGCTCAGTTTGGCTTAGGGATGAGGGAGAACGAAGTAGTTGAAGTTGGTTTCTCAAACATACACACAACAACAAAAATGGTAGTTTTGTTGCATGATTTGGGGGGTCTTCTTGCATGGCAATGCTTCACCACGTAGCCACCCACGTAGCTTGTTGAGTTGCCTGCAAGGTGCACAAACGTCCCCTGCTTGAGCTTTGCCCGGCGGAGCTGCCGAAGTGAGAAATTCCAGGGGCCAAAACCAGTTGCTGCTATTGGTTTTTCGCTGGAGGATGCACGAAAGAGGAGCAAAAGGAGAGGGGAGAGAAGGTAGGAGGGGGAGGGGGGCGCTAGATCAATCTTCAAGAAATGAGTGGCTCCTCTCAATTGATCAAATAGGTCATCAATCCTTAGTGGAGGGTACTTATTCTTCATTGTAGCTTGGTTCAGCTTCCGGTAGTCGACACATAGTCTCATAAAGCCATCTTTCTTCTTCACAAATAGTACAAGAGCTCCCTAAGGTGATTCACTTGGCCTGATGAATCATTTCACCCTGAGCTCATCTAGTTGAGACTTCAACTCAATCAATTCTATTGAAGCCATTCTATAAGGAGGTATGGCTATAGGGTTGGTTCCATGGTAAAGTTCAATCTTGAACTCTAAGTTTCTAATTGGTGGCAGACCAGGTAAAACGTCTGGGAACACATCCTCGTACTCAATAACTACGGCTAGGTTTTGAATTCCTTTTAGTTCAATAAGTTCTTCTTCAAAGAGTTCTTCAAACTTATTATTCTGCCTTAAGCAATTCAACAGGCTATGGTTGAACTTCTTGGTAATATCTGTATATCTCCGTTGATTCTACAGGTTTCCCCTGAGGGTAGGGTTATGTTCACTCATTTTTTAGGACAATCTATCTACGCTTGGTACTGGTCTAACCAATCCATCCCCAAGATTACATCGTAGCCATAAAAAGGTAAGGTACATAAATCAATTGTTAAGAGCTTATCTTTGAACCTTAGGTCACAACTACACATTCTTTTTGAAGTCACAGTGGTCCCTATTGTTGTGGAAACATTCAAAGTCATGGGCAGTGTTTGTGTCATAAGTTATAACCTATCAGCTAGTTCTTCAAAGATAAAGGACTTAGAAGCACCCGAGTCAAACAATAGTTTCACAGCAACATTAAATAATAGGAATGTACCTTCTACTGCAGGGACTTGGTCTTGTTGAGTCTCAACAACAAATATTCTGGCACGGTTCTAACCACGACCCTAGTTCTACCCCTGATTGGCATTCTATTGTTGTTGCCTGGCTTGAGGACGACGATTCTAACCTCCCCCTGAGTGTTTTGCAGTTGTTATTATTGAAGCGCCTGAGCTATTGTAGTGGGGCAGTTTCTCGCAATATGACCCCTTTGCCTGCACAAATAACACTGTCTCAGCCTCTTCACTTGTTCTCTAGACTCTTCCTTGTTCTGCCTCTATCTCTGTGGTGCCGTCCCACCACTCTTGTTTTTTTTCTGGGCCCCCTGATGATCCTTTTCATCCCCGGCCCATTTGTTTTTTCCTCTCACCTGTTGCTCTAGGTCGATTTCTTGTTCCATAGTTAGGGCCTTTTCCACAACATCTTTATAAGTCTTTAGGCTTAGTGTTTTCACTATCTTTTGGATCTCCATCTTGAGACCTTGTGCAAAACGACTAGCCTTCATTATTTCGTCCCTTATTAAGTCTAGTGAAGATTTGGCCAACTTTATGAACTTCCTTTTATATTTAGCTATAATCATGTCCCTCTGATTCAGTCAGACAAAGTCTTCCTATAGCTTGTTTAAGGTTGCTTTCGGAAAGAACTTTTCATAGAAGATCTCTATGAAGTTCTCCCAGCTCATAGCATCCACATCCGTGTTAGGGTCCATACCCATCATATGTCACCAACTTCTAACCGGTCCTTTAAAGTGGTGCGTGGGTAGTGCCACCCGTCTTAACCTAGTTACATTCAATACATTGAGAATTTCCTTCATCTCCTAGTACCAGTAATCAGTCGAGATGCAATCTATAGTACCATCAAATGAAGGAGGGTGGAGCTTTTGTAGTACCATCATCTCATCCTCTGGATCCTCCGGAGCCTTTTGACTTTCAAGAGCTGGGGCCACAGGTGTTGGTTGCTGAACCTCGACGGATTCAGGCATTTGAGGTTGTGGTACTGCCTGAGGGAGTATTTGGGTTAGAACCCTCATTAGTTGATCCATAACCCTCCGAGCAACTTCATTCATCATATTCTCCATTTGGGCCTCCATGCCAACTGGTATTTCTTGTTCCCTCTACTCCATCTCGTAATAAGTGGTGGATCGAGTAGCATATCTTCTTGTTCCAGCCGTTGCCTACAAATCGAGTAGATTGTCAGTATTTGCCTCGTCAACCATCATAGTATCATGACTCTAAATTCAAGTCTCTAGGTTCTCGATTTATTCAGTGGCTTAATAGTTTATGTTTCTAGGTTCTTTTTATTTTTGGGTATAGGATTTGGTTTCATATGACATACATATAAACAAATTAAGCATGCTTGTCAAACAATCATAAAATCAAGCAATTTCATGCTAACATAGCAAAGTTCCAGGCTTCCATCTAAGCTTCTAGGTTCAAGCGTCTCATACCACTCTAGCCCTTCTACATAGACTTTCAATCAAAAAATTGTCACACCCAAACAATTTTGTAAAGTCACTAATCCTGATTGTCCCATACCAGCCAAGCATAAAGAAACAAGTTCTTCCAAAGTCACCGATCATTCACCAACCATGGTCCATTATTCTTCAAGTCCAAGCTTCCTCCATAACCCTAAAGTTATATGCATTCCATACTACAAAGAAACTAGAGACATAAAATCTTTTTGATTTCGTGTTCTGACCAAACATGTGTTCTATTTTCGCACATTTTCAATTTCTAACATATGTCCTACAGTTTTTTGCATTTAATCCACTGTTCCACCCTTGGCTACACCCATATTCCTACCTAAGGTCTTTTCCCTGAACCTAGGGTTTCGGTCTGGTTGACTCACAACTTTTGTCTGGTCAAGATACTACCTTGGGCATCTTTTTCAACTTCTATTCAATTTCTTGCCCTAATTTTTTCACCTTCCAATTTTTATTTATAGAAAGTAAAGGTGTTTTTCAACTCCAACTATCAGTATAAGCTGGTGGAACAACCTCCAAATCGAGTGGCGAAATCGAAATCTGCCTAGCAACTGCGCTTTCTAGGGCGAGATAACTCACCTCCCTTTCAATGTTTAGCTTTACTCGGGATAAGGCTTACCTACTATGAACTTAATTTGCAATTTTTGTATCCAAACAAAACATTCCAAAACATATATTTCTTTCTTGAAAACGCTTTCTAAAATAGCTTTTCAATTTTAAAATAGAAGGTAGGGCATTCTAAGTTCAATAGGTCAAAACTAATTGAGTATTTCCCAAGTCTAATACCACCATAGGCATAAGACTAACTTTCAAATTCTAGCCCAACAATACATGTTTAGGTTTAACTTTGTAATTTTGGCCTAGTGTTTTTGTAATACCCCAATTATTTCTATATATATATGTGTGTGTATGTATGCATATGTGATTTAATTGATTAATTGGTATAAACACATGTATATATATTAATTAGTACCTTTATGTGTGACATTTTAATTGGTATACATTAATTTGTGCATATATATTGGAAATGATATACAATTAATTATTCAGTTAATTGGTGTAAAGTATATTTATATACACATATAGATATATATTAATTAATTATAATTAATATATATATATATATATATATATATATTAATATAGTAACACTAAGAATATAGTAGGGTTAATTAATAGCAAAATGTAGTCAAAAAAAGAGAGAGAAAAATAGATATTATATATATATATATATAAAGAGGGTAAGCGTTCTGACTTTAGGTTAGATGCTGAGAATATCTTAAGGTTCGGGAAAAAGATTTGTGTACCTCAGAATGGGCAAAGTAAACGAACAATACTAGATGAGGCTCAACAGACCAAGTATATGATGCATCTAGGTGGAGATAAAATGTACCAAAACCTTAAAAAGACCTACTGGTGGAGGGGCATGAAAAGGGACATAGCCCAATATGTCTCTAGATGTTTAACATGTCAGCAAGTGAAAGCAGAACACAAGAAACCTTTAGGGATGTTACAACCACTTCCGATACCAGAATGGAAGTGGGACAGCATCGCGATGGAGTTTGTTAGCGGCCTGCCAAGGAATCAGAAGGGGGAAGACACTGCCTTCAGAACTCGATATGGTCACTTCGAGTTTACAATAATGCCTTTTGGTCTAACCAATGACTCGGCCGCATTCATGGACTTAATGATCCGAGTATTTAGGCAATATCTTGACCAGTTTGTCGTGGTATTTGTTGATGACATCCTAATATACTCCAAGTCCAAAGAAGAACACTTAGAACACTTGAAGATCGTGTTAGAAACACTCAGATTACACCGATTGTATGCCAAATACAGCAAGTGTGAATTCTGGATGAAGACAGTCAAACTTCTTGGCCAGGTAGTATCAGTAGAAGGCATTTCTGTGGATCCCGAGAAGGTGGAGGTTGTCATGAATTGGAATCTACCAAAGACAGTTACGAAAATCAGGAGTTTCTTAGGCTTGGTTGGATATTACAGAAGGTTCATACAAGATTTCTCTAAACTAGCAGAACCTATGACTAAGCTAACCAGGAATGAAATTAAGTTCAATTGGGATGAGAAGTACAAACAATCATTCCAAGAACTGAAGAAGAGATTAACTACGGCCCCCATCCTAGTTACTCCAACCCATGGGGTTACTTTTACCCTTTATATTGATGCATCATTGAATGGACTGGGAGTAGTATTGATGCAAGGAAGACAAGTAGTCGCTTATGCCTCATGACAACTGAAGGTCCATGAGAAGAACTATCCCACTCACGACCTAGAGTTAGCAGCCATTGTATTTGCCCTGAAGATTTGGAGACATTACCTTTATGGTGAGAAATTTGATC
>JAJIYU010001393.1:0-36293 GCA_030144865.1 Tinospora cordifolia | reverse complement strand
GCAGCGTGCTCGGTGCAGCTCCGAACCACTGGATCTTGTCCTTCTTCATCTTCTCCTCCATGTCTCTCCTTGCATGCCACACTATCGCTCTAGCCTGCACTTTTTTTTTTTTTTAATCACTGAGCTCTGTTCAGTTTACTTTTAAATAAATAAATAAATAAAAAGGAAAGAAAAAAAAAATATTTTTTTTTTCCTTCGTCCTGCAAACAGGCCCGTAAGGCCCAAACCAAATGAAACACTAGAATTCCACAAAAAATGAATAAATAAATAAATAAATATAAAAACAGGAAAAACTATAAACTCATGAAGATTCAGTTCCGTTCTATTTCACCGACTGATCAAGTTAAAATAAAAATAAAAAATAGAAACCAAAAAATATTTTCAGATTCGCTCTACCCGTTTTCAAAAATCTAAAAATTTGTATTTCAACTTAAGAAAGTTAAGCCTTTGAGGCGAGATTCGAGCAAGAACCTGAAGTTCGATCGGATCGCAAACCCAAATCCATCCACGGTATACGATGGCAAGTTGTGTCTCCTGATCAATCCCATAGCTGAATGACTTGTGTGTCCTTCAAGCAGAAGAAATAAATAAAATAAAATAAAATTATTGGAATCAATTTTTTTAAAAAATAATGAAAAAGAATTTATCTTACATGGGAAATTGATGAACAACTGAAGAAGAAGAAGAAGAAACTGAAGGAGGAGAAGTTGAGATCTTCAAAGCTGTATGCTTTGGAGCATTGGTGTTTGGATGAAGTTTGGCTTAAATAGTGAGAAAGCTTTCCGACCATTGTTTTGAAATTGGACGATATTGAAATGAGCCCTCCCAAACTTCCTTCCTTCCTTTTTTTACTTTTTTCCCATTTTGGAAATTACTCACGTGACAAATTATTTCCCACGTGCTCAATTGTCCCAAATTTTATTTTCCTTTCAAGATGACAATGGCATCACCCTTTTCATAAAAATAGAAAAAATTAATTGGGTTTTTTAAAATATATATATTTATGGTAAATTTGGCGTGTTTTATTCATTAAAAGGTTTCATATACCCTTGTCTACTAGTTTATCTTTTTAATCTTTTTTAATGGAAATTAGATAAAATAATAATCTAGTTGGATAATTCACTATAAAAAATTTCATTTTAATAGTTTAATCCTCTAATTGATAAAATAATTAAATTATTTATTCAATTATTTTATTTTATTTACTAAATTATTTTGTTGAATAATTTATTTTATTTTAGTTGAATATTTATTTTCATTTTTTTTCTTTGAGATTTTATTGTATTATTAAATTTATTTTAGTAATTTAATGAGTAATTTAGTAATCTAATCCTCTGTTAATGGTCAACAAGGTAACTTGTTCATTAATTTAAGCTATAATCAATATGCCTAGAAAGTAAAGTGTCTAATAATTTAATTCTATAATTAACGCATCTAGAAGGTAATTAAGGTGTTGTTATCTGATGGAATTATTCACAAAATTAGCTATAAATATTTTTTTTAAGTATATTAAATTTGTTGTAAATTTAAGTAAAAGAAATACTAAAAATTGCAAAAAAAAATTTACAAAGATAAAGGACTATGCAAGAGTAATAAAGAGAAGAGATAATTTATAAAAATAAATCATTCTCTTTTTTTATGATATCTATTAGGTACATTGAAATGGGGGAGTTGCATTAATTATTAAATAATACATTAAATATAATAAAAAAATATTTAAATAATCTCATTAATTTAAACGTTATAAGATTTAAAAATGGGGTTATAACAAAAATTATTTTTTAATCCACAAAAAATTATTTTAATGGGTTTCTGATCTTCCACATTTTTAATCCTCAAAAGTTATTACAAACTTAAATAATTTATCTCAGTTGAAGAGATGGCTTGCTATTTCAAAATATTAATTAATCAAACTAATAAAGAAAAAAATATTAATTAATCGAAAATATATTTCAAAGTATATTAATGAAGAAATAATTTTACAGGAATAAATACTACCAAAAACAAATGAGTCGTGTACTATCAAGCACTAGGGATCAGTGAATCAAATATGGACGGCGGGGGTTAATGCGAGCCACGTGCTAGAGAGACTCACAAAATCAACGTCTACCACGTGGCTGAGAAAACCACGATAGCGTGTGGTGATGATCATTAATGTTGTGAATCGATTTCACGGTCGAGATCGATTCTATATCCCTGATTCTGCGAGATCGAAAGGTCGAGATTCTATTTCTGTTTTAAGCCAAGCAGCTTTTTAATGGTAGACGTGATGCACGGCGAAAAAGCTGTGTTTTAATTTAGACACGTGCTTTTTACGAAATAATTTTTGTTGGCAAAAACAATGGAGGCATGATCTCATTCTAGTATAGGTTTGCTCTCGTGACGCCACGTGGACAATAGTATCTCGATGATTTTGACATCTAAACTAGTTATATGTGGGTGATATGCTTCCACATGGAGCGCGTGTGCTTCTTTAAATTATTTTATTTTTTTTGTTCATGCTATTTAATATTTATAAACAATATATTTTTTAAAGATGGTGTCCCATTTTTTTTGCTACTCTAAAATTATAATATTTAATGTTTAAAATGGAGTTTATAATAATTCTCTTAATCTAACTTCAAGTTAATATTTCACACTAATTTTTCGAATGGTCTAAGAGTAAGGGTGATAATTTCTATCGTCATATTATAAATGGATCGTGTCATAAACGTGTCACATATATTACACATAGGTCGTGTTATAAATGAATTGTGTCATAAATAGGTCATGTCATAAATAAATTATATTGTAAACGGGTCGTGTCATAACTGTATTTATAATTGTGTACCTATATATAACTTATTTAATTTTTATAATAAAATTTTAAAATAATTTTTTATAGAAAATATCAATAAAAATATACACATATTAAAAAATTAAATATTTAAAAAATAATAAAAAATTATATGATCAATAATTTAATAAATATATTAATTTATAATTTGTCTTTTAATTTATTAATAATCGTGTTAAACATATCATTTTTGAGTTTATTAAGTTGACATATTCATAACCCGAATTTAGTCATGTTTAATCGTTTCACTTTTATTGACCCAAACTCATTAACTTCATATCGTATTATATCATAAATTGTCACTTATATGAGAGTCATTTGATGAATAATTATTAAAATAACAATAATAATGATATACTTAACATCATCTATTGAAAAGAGTCGAAGTTTTACCTTTAGGGCATCTTCAACCATCATTCTATTTTTTAATTTATTTTCAAGTTACTTCAACATCAAATAACTACTTTTTTTTACCCATTTACTTTAATTTTTTACTCTAAAAAATATTCTGATAATATTTCTTTTTGCTTCCTTTTTTATTTTTTATTATTTTTAAAAATATATTTTTATACATAAATTTTATTTTACATATTTACTTATTTAATTATTAAATAATAAATAATATACTACAAAAATTAATATAAAATAATACAAAAATAAAAAATATATATAACTAAAAAAATATTAAATAATTAAATTTTTAACTTAAAAAAAACTAAATTTAAAAAATTTTAACTGAAAAAAAAAACTAAAAAATAAAAATCAGCGCCATCTTTGACGCTGGCCACGACATTTTGGGCCCACCCACCGAGCGCCATTTTTGCGTTGGGTAGGACATGCCTAAAGGAGGGAGGTTGTTTTTACAAACGGTTTCAAGTGCAGGTTTCCATTGAAAATGTGAGCCATGTGAGGCAATGACGTCAGTCACCAGTTGAACTCGCTTATGATAGTGCCACGTGGATGTTGATATCTTTACGATTTTGCCCTTCAAACTAGTTTTGTGGTTAGTATAAAACCACGTGGCCCATGCAAGTTGGCCGTTTCAATTCGTTTCATAATTGCTCTTGGCCGTTTCGATTTTGTCCTTTCCACACGCATTAATTTTCAAATATTTTAAGTTTTTAACACAAGCGGCTCCCTCCTCTTTTCTTTTTTAATTCTTTTTGTTTAAAAAAAAATTGTTATAACTTTTTATTTTAATATATTAAATCAAGATTTTAATTATTTAAAACTTTTATGTTCATTTACTTATTATTTAATTATATACTTTTTAAGTATTTATTTTTTTATTAGTTTTTATTTGTTCTTCTTGTTTTTTGTGATTATCTGTTTATTCTTTTTCATTTTTCACGTATATTAAAAGTTATTTAAAATGCAAAAGTTACACTACATGCTAAAATAAAATTACATCATGCATTAATTAATAATTTATGATATAACTAAAACGGTTCAAATGATTCAATGTATTTTTTTTTAAATCTTAATATGATTTTTTGGCAATAAATATTGTCATATTTTAAATTTATAATGCATTATTTTTAATTTATTATATTAAAATAATAATTTTATTTTAAGAATATTAAGTATATATGAAAATAAATTTTATATATGGGAAAATATATTTTTTTTAAGAAAGTAATAAAGACAAAAAGAAATATGTAAAGAATATTTCTTTTATTTGAAAATATAGTGTAAAAAAGTGAAGTAATAAGGTGTTCTTTGGTGTTGGCTTTTGTCATGAGACTCGAAAACACCCCAAATTTGCGCCTTGGATTTGGGTCGTAACAAAGAACTGCACATAGGTTACTTGGGGTTGAATTGCACCGGCAGTCTCGATTCTCAGGCAAATCGAGGTTGACAACCTGACAATGCCCCAAGTAACAAGGTTGAATATTGAGAAATAGAAGCGGATGACCTATAATCAAGGGCCACTGCCTGCAATTCGAGGCTCACTACCCTGCAATTTCTTTCCTTTGCATGATGCACTAAGGTATGACCTTAGTCTCTGCATTCAGAAACGATTTTCCCCAGTCAATAGGTCATTTCAAGCTTAACTACTTGAAGATAACTGAAAGAATATGCACTTTAATCGTTCATTACCCTTGTAGATTGATTGGCCCGACAATCACCACAGACCTTCTAGGTAAATAGTAGAGAACACAATAAATAGTAAGGCAACTCAAGGCGCATGATATTAAGGCACAAGGAACTTTGTATTCACTATGTGAATGGTTACAATGCTACTTCTCGGTTCTTTTACTCATTGGCTTGCTCTCTGCTTTAAGTACACCGAGGTTCATTACATTTATAAGCCTACCAAATAATTATATACAGGGTAATTACGATAACTACCATTTGGATCGGGTCATCAGCGTGTCCATGACCTGTTCCCACGTTCCTTGGTGGTTTTCCAACCATGCATGGTGATTTGTTAACTCATTCATGTTGTTCAGCACATGTTCCATGTGTTCCACTACCCTAACTTCTTGGAACTGCCCATGCATGTGTCTAGCTTTACCTTGACTGAATCAGATGTTTCTAACTATTAGGAACTGTCTTGGCACGTATCCACTACATGTCTTCACTGTTAGTTCAGGTTAGTAGCCCAATAACACCCACAACTTCTACCTTGCACGTTTTACAACTGTCCAATAACTGCATACATGTTCAGGTAACTATTCAACAATTTAGGTAACTGTCTGCACACCAAGATAATTGTCTGCATGCCTAATAGCTGCCTGCACGCCTAGGTAACTATCTCCACGCCAACACCTACCTGCAGCGCAACAACTGTTTGCAGTCGTCCCTATAACTGACCTAGATGTCCAGCACATCCAGGTAAACATTATCCACGAGTTGGGTTTGAGCGCCTAGCACTACCCCTGTAATCATCAACCTATAACTGCCCTTACTGTTGACCTGTACGCCCCCACTTTTAGGTAATCCCCATGACCTATAGGTTGGGGCTGATTACCTATTACTTGTCTGATAACCGTCCATTATGTGGTCATGCACCCATAACCACCCTGATAATCATCTCTTATTCGATCATGACCTATTAGTTGAGGTTGCCCACCTAAGAATTACCCGATAATCGTCCCTTACTTGGTCATGACCTATAAGTCAAGGCTAAATGCGTGTAACCATCCCAACAATTGTCTTGCACGTATGAGTTGTGCCTTGCTGAACCTTCAACACGTGTCCTCTAAAACACTAATATCCATCGTCATAGCCTTCCCAATGAGCCATTTATGGTCGTATCTTGGTCATTACCCCTTCCATATGCAATAACCATGTCTTATCAAATCTTAGCAACACAGGGGTAACATCTTTAAATTTAAATGGTATAGCTTTTACATTATTTTAATGTAAAAGATTGAAGATATTGTAAAAAGCTAAAATCAATAAGTAGAAAACCTTAAAAATGTTGATGTTCTATCATTCAACAGCAACAACTACGATGCTTAAAATGTCAAAAGATTTAAACTAATGAAGATCTACTAGTTCTTTTATTTTTAATTCAAATATAAATTTATGTATTCAAATATCTGAAAACATCAAAAACTTATTTGTTTGAAAAAATGTTATGAATAAGTTTTCATATTTTATTAAGTAAATATGTTTTTTAAAAATTATGAAAATTTTTTTTCAAATTTTTGACTTTTAGTTTGTATTTTCATACTTGGGTATTCTATATTTGAACTTCTATTTTTGTACAATTTTATTCATTTTAGTTTGTTAACTTCACTTGTAACCTTGATTAAAATTAGAGAGCAATTAAAATTTTTTTTTTAATTTTGTTAACTTGTAATTAAGGTAAAACTATAACCTCTATTAAACTTAGCAAAAAATTATTTAGCTTATTTTTGTATAAATTAAATTTTTATTTAAATTAGATTATGAATCGCTACGAGAAATCATCTAAAAAAAAGTTTAATGAATTATTGATGTAACAGTTACATAAACTATTAAATGATATAACTATTAAAGATGTTCTCATGTTCTAGAAATATGGACCAAAATAGGCGTGATATTTTTTATACCCCTTTTCAGGCACTCTAAAATAATACACCCCCTTTTAAGCAACTTCTTGACAGCAACTTCTTGACAGTCGGGCACCAAGTTGGCACCCAGCTGTTAGGAAGTTGCACACTAGTTTTTTTTTTTTTAAGTCAGAACATGCCGCCCATTGCTCTAAACACCATCAAATCTTTTTTTTTTTTTTTAATTTTCAGAGCATGACTTCAAAAAAATTCACTTTCAACAATCTATAAAATGTTTTTGATCATTAGGGCTAATCTAAGAAAGATTTTTCTATGAGACCAATTTTAGCGTGTTCTAATACCTTAACACGAAATAAAAAATTATTAATGCACTGATCACAATTTGACTACTTCACTTAAATTCTAGTTGTCAATGGAAGTTTATGAAATTAAAAACCTGTTTTCGATCACTGGGTTGTTGAATGGGCAGTATGCTACAAATGCCATCAAACCATTTTTTCAGAGCATGACATCATACAAAATTTATTTATTTATTTATTTTTTAGGGTGGCATGGCTAAAAATTTAAGTTAATTTTTTTAAAATATATATATTTTAGATTGTTGAAAAAAATTATCTATTTTTTTAGGGTGGCATGCTCCAATGGAAAAAAAATTGTTCCTAAAATTTAAAAAAAATTAAGTTTTTAATAAAAATTTTTAAAAAATTATTTTTTGATGTCGCCCAATCAATGGGCAGCATCAAGGAAATTAAAAAAATAAATTTTAATAAAAAAACTTTTTTTGAAAAAATTGTTCCTTGGTGCTGCCCATTGAAACTAAAAAAATTTAGTTAGAGCATGCCGCCCATTCATGTTCTAACTAAAACAAAAAAATTTAGCGGCAACTTCTTGCTAATTTGGTATTGACATGGCGTCCAACTGTCAAAAAGTTGTCTAAAAAGAAATATACTATTTTAAAGTACCTAAACACAAATATTAAAATTATCACGCCTATTTTGGTCCATTTTCCCATGTTCTACCTAACTAGCTTAGTTGTCAACCATGAAGGCGGTGATAGTCTTTTGGGTAGTGGGGTTGTCCTTGTTAAGGGTTGTTCCTTATAGTTATAGGTGTTTGGGCCTTAAGTAAGGTCCCAACCACCAATCATGGGACATCTCCACAAGCCATGGCTCTAGAACACATACCTAAGAACACCTTTTTATAATCTTTTGCACCACTTTGAATCACAAATTTTATTATTTATTTTTTTTCATATGTGTCCGTTCTTTAAATATTTTCGGAAAACTAAATTATGATTAGTTATTAGATGTAATAGAGAATATTTAAAGCAAAAAAGCAGTGTATTAAAAAAAAAATTGAAAAAATAACTGCTTTTAAACATGAAGATAATGAAGTCCTCATTTTTTTAGCATCTCAGCTTCTAATTATAATAAGATCACCACCACCTTCGATTCCTCTATTTATCGAAACGCAAAAATAATCAAGATACATAACTTTTAACATCTTTTTTAAATTATATCAAAATTATCATTATGCTCTTATAATAAAATCACGTAACTTTGATGTAGGGTAAAACTATAAATTCATCGTAAAATTATTTATTTTAATTTGTAATAAACAGTATCATAAATTTTTAAATTTTTTTTACAAATGTATTGATGGTAAATTTTTTTTTTTTTGTCTACAATAATCTTCACCAAACAAGGCCTAATAGAGCTTTGTTTTTTCTTTTTTTTTTCTTTTTTTTTTTCAAGTGACATTCAATTTTCAAGGTTAATGTGATGGCCATATTCATATGTATTTTCATACTTGTAAGAAAGCAATGTCCAAATCAAATTCTAATTCAAAACTAAATCAATTATGTATTTTCACAATAGTATATGAAATTCTTCATGTCATGAGATCAAAACCTTCCTTGAGTATAAAAATAATGAAGTGGTCTACAAATTAATTCATCATAAATAACAATAAAACAAATAATTCAAAACACCTAAAAATGAAAATGAGTTAAAACCAAATATCCAAAATTAAAATCAAATATCAATAGTATAACAATATATAATAATTAACTTGTCATAATAAATTTCATAACTAAAATCATAGGGAACTCCACAAAATGTGATCATGCAAAATACAAGAAGCAATTAATATTTTTATATAACAATTCATAATTACTAGACTACATATTTCAATTTACAAAAGCACTCATTCATTCAATAATAATGCTATTTTGCATTTAAAAAAAAAAAAAAACACATACACACACAATATACACAATTAAATGCTATTAAATGAATACATCCATACATCCATCAACTTCTTAATGAAAGAACAATTACCACAGATATAGTAAAAATGCACCAAAATCTTCAAACCCCCTCCCTCTCTTTCCTTTTCTTTTAATTCCCCTTCCCCAAAAATAAAAGGGGAAATAATTATGAGAAAAACATAAATTAGCTTCAAAAACAATAATAAGGGGTGCCTCAAAATCACAAAAGCAGATACTCACCTGCTTCCCTAAGCTAGCTAGAGAGAAGAAAAAAAAAGGAAATAATAATTAAAAAAATTAAAAATTAAATGTTATTTCCTTCTGAAGAAGCAAGTTTTCTCCTCTGCTGGTGCTCGGCAACTTTGTAGTCCACCACCTCACGGAACAGGTTCGTGTCAAGCACACAGTCCTTGCTACCATACACTGCAGCTTGGACGCTCGCCATTAGCTTTGCAATCTCTCTTCCTGAGAACCCATCAGTCTTAGACGCAGCTTCTCGAATCACATCATCAGACAAGCCCTTGATTTCTATCTTCTGCGGCTGTCGTCGAAAGAGGGAAGACAACCATCCTGTCTTGGCCTCCCCAGCCTTAGCAATGTACTTGTCCAAGTAGAGCTTAAGTAGCTTGAACCGTTCTTCTTCACCGGGTAGGGGGAATTCTAGGACCTCATCAATACGGTCAGCCACAGCAGAGTCGAGATCACCAGGGCGGTTCGTGGCAAGAGCAAGAACTATGTCCTTGGACTGGTCACCAGTCCGGAATAAGAGGGCGTTCAGAGCACTGCGCTGGGCTTCACTCATGTACGTCTTGTTACGCCTGCAGAACATAAGTGAAGTGAAGATTAGGATTTCAGCAAGAGATGATATCAAATTTAGTACCAAAAGAGCTTAGGAAAGAAACTTACTCGCACAAGAATGCATCTGCTTCGTCGATAAAAAGCAAGAGACCCTTTTGGGATTTCTTAGCCCAATCGAACAACTGGTGTATCTTAGTCACAGCTTGTGCTCCTAAAGGTGCAACATCTCCTCCAGTCATCAATGCATAATCCAAACCCTAGAAGGATTGAACTGTTAATCTAAGGTGGAGGGTGAAATAAGGCAAAAACATTCAAAAATTTGTCACCATAATCACCATAGTTTATGATTGCTAGAAGCATGCTAGCCAGAGCAATTAATACACAATGCCAATATCAAATATGAAGCTAAACTGTCAATGTCATGAAAACCTAACTACCTAACTATGACTTCAATTTCTGTTGGTTTAAGACAGTTAACTAGTCTTTTTTTGTTCTTTTTTTGGGTGGAGTTTTTGACAAAGAAGGCCCCAGAGTATCCACCCTCAGGGTACCTTGGGGCTTGGGACAGCCTGGATAATCTCCCCACCAATTCATTGCAGACAAGAATTGGGTGTCAACAAAACTTGAATATAGGTAACCATTCCCCAAGCCTTGTTAAACTATGTCAAACATATAAACATCACATGAAGAAAATTCTCTTACAGATTTGTGGGCCAGCTCTCTTGCAGCCATTGTTTTCCCTGTTCCTGGGGGGCCATAGAATAACATGTTCCTAAAAGGTGCTTGGTGAGATTTTGTATTTGCAGTTGCGGCAGCAAGATGTTGAATCCTTTTTTGCAAGGAAGGGTTAAGAATTACATCACCAAACCCATTCCCATTTTTAGATCCAGAAGTTTTATCAGATTTGTGCAATAGAGAGCTCACGCCACGAGAAAAGAAGCCTGACCAAGGGTATTTACCCCTGGAAGATTCCCTTATCAGAGATGGCTGTCCAAGTATTCTGTCCACGTAGCCCCAAATCACTCTTGCACCTTCTCTGCATGAAGTAACATCATCAGATATCAGATATTTACGATAAATAGAAGCTGCTAGCCGGCCACAAAAAATTGAAATCAAATGCCGCATATATTATTGGACTTATATCAAATGATTAAACAGTCTCATAAAATCAGTGGAAATGGAATTTCAAACCATAAGAGAAGCATCATTAAACCCAATCATTTGAAATGTGCAGGTGAAAAAGTGAAACCCTCATTTGATAACACCGGACAATAATTGATAAGGATGTGATCTAGAAATTGTTTTATGAACAAATTGAGATAAAATCAATCAACTAGCAACAGCCACATGAATATCATTAACATAGTTTAGTTGGCACAACCATATCTGCTTTCTGAGTCGATGACAACTGTATGAAAGCAACAATATATCAATAAACAGAATAATATTACAAAGTTAGAAGCATAGCCCATTAATGTTTTACATTTTCTTCAGATCAAACCCAGATTTTACAGTGAGTTTTACTACATGAATGAGTGAGTGCAGCTCATGTATACCTACCTCAGTCCAAAAACCAAAGACGTTCGATTCAACACATGAGAGTGAGAGAGAAAGAAAGAGAGAGAGGTCCAACATAAGACTATGAGAGTAATTTGCTAATCTAATATGGGAGAATTTTGTGAATAGTTTCAATTAATCACTTGATTCATTTGATCCAATCAATCAAGATTTCATGCAAGACCAATCACTATCTTGTGAGGATATAACCTTTATCTCGTCCACCAAGAAATAGAAACCAAATCAATTTTTCACTTATCCATGCTTGATGTCAACTATAACATGTGACAGCCTATGTGGCATACCACATGATACCTACATGGGACAAAACTCCATTGCCACTTTACATATAGCATGCACGAAATTCTATAAAAATCAAGTTTGCATGCATGTTGGCACTTTGATCTTTTATCCATTACATACATTCTCCACTCATATGTTATGTGTATCACACATTCATCTCTAACATTGATTTGCCATAGTAAATGGACTCTGGAATTGTAAGGACCCCTATACATGCTCCAGAGTAGCAATTCATTAAGAGCCAGCTGAGAGGCACTATCTCAAGAAAAATAAGCGTTACTGTCCAAAATATGGTTCTTAAATCCCGTCGAAGAACCATATGTAGACCTTTAATTCTAGCAATATATTCTCAATTATATTGCTATCCACATGGTGCAACAAGAGCTATTGCAATGAAAAGTAAAAGAGTACAGGTCAATCACTGGATGATGTTCATGTCACCCTCACACTCTTCAACTTCTAATTGTTTCACCATCTAAGTACCTTAAGGTCAAAATACAATACTAGTAACATGGTGATAATTGTTATAGGAGCCAAACAATTTTTTCTTGAATAGTGTAGTTAATAGTAATAGGTGGATAAAACAGATGATGGAGCAAGTAGGCTTAGTTATTTACTTGGTTATCATCAAATGGAAGATTCAGAGGCAAATTTGAGATGAAGAGAACTTTGAGACAAGATGACCCAAATTTTCTCCGTTTGTATTCACAATTATCAATGAAGAATTGAGTAGATGAATGAAAAAGGCTATGATGTCTCAGCTAGTGAAGAGCTTTCATGCAGGAAGAGATAGGGTAGAAGTGTCTCATTTACAATATGCGGATGGCACATTATTTCTTTTAGATGGAGATAAGGAAAATGTGAA
The DNA here is from genome assembly GCA_030144865.1 of Tinospora cordifolia. NCBI lineage: Eukaryota > Viridiplantae > Streptophyta > Magnoliopsida > Ranunculales > Menispermaceae > Tinospora > Tinospora cordifolia. The sequence continues at coordinate 23,661 of JAJIYU010001393.1, read as the reverse complement.
GAATGCATTAATAATGTTATGGTGTTTCAACAAGTTCTTGGGCCTTTAAGTTAATGTGATGAACTGTTAGATTGGATAGATAAACGTGGACCAAGAGATCATATTGAGGCTAGCCAATGGTATGGGTCACATTCAATTGGCAAATCGCTACTTAAGTACTTATGCTTATTATTGAGTTTCCAATAGGCAAATGTAGGTTTTTGGGAGCCAATCTTTGGTACTTTCACAAAGAGGTTGGATGGTAGAAGAGAGCATTTCCTTCTAAAGGAGGGAAGTTGGCATTGATTTGTTGGTACTTTCTAATGTTTTACATCACCATCTTAATACTCGTCCAGTTGTCCATGTTTCAAATAATGGATGTGGCAAATCACCTAGAGAGAAAGATGAAATCACTTCTATGGAGGGAAAAGAAGGAACACTAAGTCTTATTAAATGGGAGATGATTCAAAGACCACTTAAATGGGTAGACCTAGAGTTGGCATTTTGATTGTTACCAATATGGCTTTCAGTGGGAAATGGATTTGGAAATTGTTAGATCACTAGGATTTCAAGTGGTACATGGTGATTTCTAGAAAATACAGAAGGGTTGTATTGGAAAATGTTGAAGTTAGAGAAGAGCCAAAAGAGTAACAGGTTCCCTTGCAAGTTCAACACATCTCTCGCACCTGTGATACTAGAAAGTTGCAACCCTAATGTTAGATGGGACGATACATCCAATTTTGGGAGGATATTTAGGTGAGAGACAATCCTTGACCACATAACGTACCAAGCTTCTTTAGAATCTCTTCAATATGAAACCATCCTACCTCTTCCAATCTTTTAACAAGAATCGTCATCCCTCACAGCTCTAATGGAATTTACATCTATTGATCTATATAGAATCCTATATATTAGTGAACAAGCTGAAGTTGTTCAACTAATTTATGCTCCTAGAATATCACAATATCCAACAATCTTAATAGAATTACTATGGTCATTAAAACCTTTGAGCCAATTTTCTTTCATGTCCTTCAAAACCTTAACGAATTTTCCGTCTCTCCCATCTTTCCTTTGGCCGAATATAATTGGAAGGTCAAGGCTCTATCCAAAGTTAAATGGCTTGTGGGCCTATGGCTCATAGGAGGATTAACACAATTGACATACTTCAAAGGATGCTTCCCAAATTCTCTCCCCTAATTGGTGCACAATGTGTCATCAGGACGAGGAAAATAAAGATCATTTTTTTCTTCTCATGTGTTGTTGCTAGGAAAGGATGGAGTTGTTGGCAGGATTTTTCAGGTGGGTGTGTTAGCCATCTCTAAATGTGACAAGCCTATCCATCTCCCATATGTCAAGCTCTCTTAATCAGTTTAAAGTAGAAACGATTTTCACTTCATATTTAACGTTATAATCTTTATGGTTGGAATTGAATAATAATGCATTTAACAATAATGTGAGTGTGGAGTAACCGTGGGAATCAATTGAGTTGATGGCTAGTTCATGATTATTTTTCTTAGAATGGAATACAGGCTTTTCCCTGAAGGATTGGGTTTTAGGTTGGGAAAGATGCCTACATCAACTCACGAAGTGTCTAGGGATCTAAACATGTGTTAAGACTATGGGTGGGTTTTGGTGCTATGGTTTAGTTTGCATTTGGTCATTGCTGCAGTTTGTCCTGTATGTTATATATGTCTTTTTTGCTTTTCAAATAAAATTTTCATCTCTGCTAAAAAAAAACCTTAAAAAAAAAAGAAAAAAAGAAAAAAAGAAGCATTAGGGGCATGTAAAAAGTTACATTTATATAAAGATATAAGACTTATAAGTAGTAATAAGGCAACAATCCACTCTGGCATACTCTCACTTCCTAGTCCAGTTGTCTAAACACACAGTTCTGAATCACTTGCTACAATGGAGTGACTCTTTCAAAAGAGTGTATGTTGTACTTAGAGCACTGTGTATATCTTAGGTGAGTCACATTCCAACACTAACCTGACTTCTTTAAAGCCATCTAGAGGAACCAACCAATAAACATCACATTTGGTTTAATATAGCTCTATGGATACTAGATTATATCAATATTGATTGACATAAATATCTTGTCTTGACTCTGATTAAAGCAACATAGTAGGAAATTACCGCATGAGGCTATTGTTTGTTCTCTATTACGGTCTTACGTAATCTCCCATCTTTGCTTGCTTTCAACAAAATGTCAATGCAGTTATTTATATGAGTTAAGTCAATCATTTTTCTACCAACATACTTGTGAGATGATGTTGGTACTTAAGAATATGCAACAACTAAACAAAATAAGATCATGAATCTAATAAATCAACTCACATCAAATCAAAAGTAAAATATCACACAAGACCTTGTAGCCTTAACATGAGCACGAAATGCACATCTAGAAACAGGCATAGTGTTAGCTTCAGATGTCATTTAACATTTAGGTTAATGCCATATCATGATGTCTGTATGCTTACTTTTCTTGAAAAAGCATGGCATCTAAAATTACGTATGTGGGTCAATAATGGGGCGCTTCTTTAAAAAAGCATGGGATCTATAATCATTTACGTGCGTCAAAAATAGGGTGCTCATACGTGCAAGTTACCCTAATTGTAATAGAAGGACACACATCATGTGCAAGTATTAGATGTAGTTTGTCATCCATGTAAGCATCACATGGCATGCCACGGGGACAAACACGTAGCATGGCACATGTCATGTGGCAGTTTATATCACATGGATAAGTGTGAAAATTCAATTTGGCTTCTATCTCTAAATGGATTAGATAAAATCAAATGCTCATCAGATAGTGATTATTCTTATTAAAGGTCTTAATTGCTTATGCATACATACATAAATACATTATATATATATATATATATATATATACATATATATAATTTTGACCTAAGATTCAAATGATTAATTGATTGGAAAATCAACCAAAAAAACTCCCAAAACATCCCTCACGTCGAATCAACCAAAACCACTCCCAAAGCGTCCCTCACATAGAGCGTAAAGAGTATCACAGTAATCTCACTTTGGATCTCTCTCTTACTTTCATCGACAATTAGACACAGGAAAATTTGCAGTCATTCTTGTGAAGCAATTTATTCAAAGACAAGAGATGTGGAACATAAATTGGAAAAGCCTCCATTCAACTGCTTTGTTTGGATTCAATTTATTGATTTCCTACAAATTCTAGAGATTGTTCTACCTCTCAACAGTTAAACAGTCCCTTAACCCTAGATGAGACTGTAGATATAAAATATTCCAAAAGGGAGCAGGTCTGCTCATATTAAAAGCAACAATGGGCATATAAATTATTAGAAACGAAGGAGATAAAAGATCTTTGCGAAAAGGAAAATGCAAGAGCTTTTTTATCAAAAAGGAAAAATGCAACAGCTTTTTTATCAAAAGTGATCTTGCTACCTTGTAGTATAAATTCCGGCTGCAAGAGCTGTTGCTCCGCCAACAGCTACGACAAGTTTATTCTGATCAGTCAAAATCGCACGCAAGCCACCTATAGGAAATAAAAGAATTTCCCATTCACATCACATTTTTAATAAGAAATATGATTCACAACAAGACGTCAGCTCAAATGTAAAAACCGACAATAAAAAAGCAGCCAGTATATTATAAAAATAATACCCCTTGCAAGATCAGCTATTCCATATAACAAGCAATATGCAGACTTTGATCAGTTGGAGTTTCAGATTTGTGTACAATTCAATGTGCCAAATCCCCTAATAGAATTGGCTATCTCCAAAAAAGGCTCCACTTATGCTGATGTTTTAGTAAAAACATTGGCATAAGTTATAAATCAATGGCAATAAACTACGGAACGCCAATACAGGGCACAAGTAGAACCAGAGAAACTACAAATTTGAAAGTTAAGTAGTGAAATTTTAACAGAATGACAGAAAACCAAAGCGGCTACTTAATGAGTAATGAGTTACTAGAACATTTAAGAGAGGTGCATAAGGCTTAAGGCATACTGTTAAATGAATGAACAAGACCCCTTAAACAGAACCAGACATCCCTCTTATGACGATAAATTTCATAACGGCATTTTGCTTCTTTAATCTTATACCTCTAGATGAGTTGTTCTTAAAAAGGGTTTTTAAAAAAGGCAGAATACAACCAACACCTCACAACGGACTTGCATGAGATAAGCAATCAAACAATCCTAAGTTCTAACAAATGCTATGTCAGAATAATAGAAATAAATGAGGCAAAAGACCACATTGTGCTAGAAAGCTACTAATAGGCAAGGACACATTTCCTCAGAAAGCGCAGCTGATTGAACAACCACTTCATACATGCCAAAAGTGCATATGTTCAACATCTTGAATAGAGATATGTGTAATACAAAAGTTTAAAATCTGCACGTATATCTGTGTGAAATTAAGTTTGCACCTCCTATATGGTCAAAAGTTGTGTTTATGGCAGCAACCCATTTCTCTCTTTCGGCATTTGCACGTTCAACTAGCATCCGTTTATTTACCTCTTCAGCTAGTTTTGCTTCATGAGCTCTTCCTTCTGCTTCTGCCATAGCCTTGATTCTGATAGTTTCTCGCTCTATCTCAGCCTTTTCCCTTTCTGTTTGCCTGCGTTGAGCCTGAATCTGTTCTTCCGTAGCACGCCGAGCTTGCTCCTGCCTGATGGATGATTCTTCCTGCATTTTTACAAGCTCCTGATTTCTTGCCCGATGGCTTTCATTCTCTGCCTGCAACACAAGAGAGAATTACACTTTCTTTACAATCACAAATCCTGATTGACCCAAGCAACTAAAACTAAAAGAACATGCCTGCATTCTCTTCCTTGCCAATTCATCTTCATACCGTGCCATCTGGGCCTTTGTCTGTGCCTGTTGTTGAACTAGTTTTTTCTGCTCCTCATATATGACACGTTGTCTCTCCTGCAACACCCATACACACATAAACATAACCAAAGAGTGAGAAATTTGAAAGAAGCAACAGATAAACACTGCATAATAAGAACATGCTAGTTCCTGAATCAGTAATAACTCAATTAAGCTATCCCTTGATGCGAGAAAGCTTTTAAGACTCTAACAGGATCTTTACCAATTTATTCATGTTCTTTTATGTAAAGATATTGATAAATGATTTTGCTTATGTTGCAAATTTTTCTCATTAATTCAATCTAACTTGAACCCCAAAGAAAGGGCTCATTCTCATTTTATGATATAAGCTACTGTGCAATATTGTTCAATAAACTCAAAGACACAAAAACTACATTATCCAAACGTCTTAACACTTCACAAAATTCACAATTATTCATTATGAAAGAGAAGAATTACAAAAACAAGATTACCCAGATAGAAAAAATAAATGAACAAATAAACTTACCGTTTCTTGTTGAGCCTGCATCGCCTGAAACTCTGATTTCTTCGCCGCCAACTCCGCCTGCCTCGTCTCCTCTTGCTTCTTCATCACTTCAAAAACCTGCCCAAAACACACCGACAAATCCAAAATCAACAAAAGTTCATCCTAAACCACAAAAAGCCTCATAAATCTTCAATTCCCAAATAAATAAATAAATCATTTGAAGTGAGTGAATAATAAGCTGGTACCTTTTTGGACTGTGGAGAGCTATTAATCTCTCTTAAAGCCTTGGCTCCCCTCTCCAGCGCTTCAGGATCGAACCCCATTGCCGTGGTTCGAGGATTGTCGTTTCGAACCCGAGACGAAGATTCATCTTTCGCTGAATCAGATGAATTAGTAGTAGTAGTAGTAGAAGAAGAAGAAGAAAGAGAGGAGGAGGAGGAATGAGTTGATGCACCAGAAGCTGCTTGAGATGTAGAAGGAGATGAAGAAGAAGAAGAAGAAGAAAATGGTGAGAAATTGAAGGGACCATCAGCGTAAGCTTGCTCTGCTGCTAATGATGCCGCAGCTACCGCGGAAACGATTGCTGCTGCACAAGCTCTCGCCATTTCTTTGTTGTTTTAGAGATTGCAAGAACAAAACCCTAGAATTTTGGTCTCGCTTTAGTGCTGAAATTGGGTTTCGTTATGAAACAGTACTGGTAAAACTTGAAGAACAAGAAATGGGAAGAAGAGGTTTCCAGGGTTTTTGTAGGGTTTCTATTAAGCTGTGTCCTCAGTCTCTTTCTTTCTTCTTTTTCCTTTTTATTTTTGTTTTTTGTTTTTTTTTTTTTTTTGCCCTTTTTGGATTTTTTTTTTTTTTCAATTGTTTGGTTATGGGGTTCTCATAGGTTTATTGTACAAAATAATTTTCATGCGTTACACTGAATTAAAGAGTGCAATGACTATAAATAACATAAAAAAATAGTTTTGTAAAAAATTAAATAACAAGATGATAGGCAACAATAGTATCTATATTTGTTAGGGCTGATTTTTTGTATGATATATAAAATTAAAAATAATTATAAAAAATAAAAGAATAGGAAGATTGTAGTTGTTGCGTTAGGTAATTGGATCATAATATATTTGTTAATTTTTTATTGTAATACCTTTAATGTATCAATTTTTTTTGTTGTTTTGTCTTTTAAGTTTAATACTTCCAAACATTGTGAGACTTTTTTAATTCTCAAAACTAGTAAATTCGATAATCTTTTCATATTTATTTACTATGAGCATCGGGACCCCTTACTTAAGGTGAAAGGCGAGCTAATTGGCACAGTGTTATGACAAATCCACTTACAAGCTAAATTTATCAAAATACTGTTAAGCATCCTTCTTTCTTTGTACACAACATTATCAGAGTAGTCACAAAATATACGAAAGTAGTTAAACAAATAATTACAGTAAAATTTTTTTAAGTTAAACAAAAAGTATTTATGTACAGTCTTTTTTATGTAGCAGTAGTGGAAATATGATAGTCAAAATACTTATAATATTTTTTTCACTTTTTATTCATCATATTAACTCTCAAAATAGTAAACTGCGTAAAAAACCTACCAAAATATAAGAAAGGCACACTATGCGATAACCATTTTCTTCCCTTTGTCTACATAAGATAAACTTGAAATGTTAGAGTAGTGAGTTGATTTTATCCACAGTGGCTCAATAAGTAATGTAGTTTAATCTATAACTTAGAATATGAATTATATAAGTCAATGTCATATATGCATGTACAATAATAATAATGCGAATGAATTTCACAATTAATGAATACTAAATCTATAATGCAGTTGTGAACATTCCATTTTGAAAATGATTTTAATGTTGAAGCTCTTAATGGCCTACCAGGCGATAATAAATCTACTCGAGCGGGTATATCTAATAGTTAAGCGTATTCTCATATCATATCATAGGGATGCGTCAGCTCATACCTCAAGGGAGCCAATTGATAGATCTGCCCAGAACGTACCCCCTTGTACAACGACCACTCGTCCTTAATGTTCTACTACATCCAATACCCTAACCAACACCTTAACCTTAAGATTCGATGCACATTTTCATTTAAAAACCCATTTAAAGATTACAAATGCATTTCAATATGTAATAACATTTCATTTATAAATAGAATAACAAGTCGAGTAATAAATTAAAAAACATTACTTACAAGTATGCTCAGCTCCCAACACTCCTCTAATAATCGGTCGTGTTCTGGTAGCGTTCGATCTTGTGTAATCAACGTGGTTTCTTAATATCTATATGAAACTTGACTCAAATATAATTTTATGGTTCTTAATCAATCAAAGGATTGACTTGATCAATAGTAGGCTATTTATAGATTTGGTTAATTTTGGTCAATACAATCAACTCTAACTAAACCTAACACTCGTTAATGTATCTGATCGACAGAGTCAACGTGGTTAATAAAGTCAATTCGTGTCAATTGCCCTTAATATTGACCTAAAATACTAAAAATATGTATTGTTGACATATGTCCCACTTTTAGTATATCATAACCAGCTATTGTTTTAAATTTGGTGGTTCAATACAATAAATAAAAAAATTTTAATTATTTTTTATGTTACACATTTTTTGTCCAATAAGTATATAATGTTATATAACATTATATAACATTTTTCCTATTATTTAACATTATATTACCTTATATACATTTATTTTTTTTATATTTATGAACTAGTCCTCAAATTGCATAAACAAAAATTAAATATATTAATTAACCTAAAAAATTCTTAATTTCAGTGTAATTGAGTTCATAATTTTATCCTGAATATTTTAATACCTGCTAACAAAAATTGCAATGCTAATGGGGATACCCCATTTGTGTCGATTTCCAACTACCACATAAATTTTTAGGGCCAAAATGGGTACCAATAAAATACATATTTTGTAACACCCCAAAAATTTTATAGAGTTTTGGTAAATTTAAATAAATATAATTCAAGCACAATAAACCTTAGAAAATTCATGCAAACATGGTTTAAGAGATATTTAATCAATATACAAAAAATCGACCAAAACGGAGCCAAGTACGGAATTTCGAAAAGTGACTGTCTGTTGGTTACCGCGGTCATTAAAGTGATTACCGTGGTCATTCGACTGAAGGCCAGAAAAAAAAATTAAAATTACAATGTTTTGGTTACCGTGTCATTCATGTAATTACCATGGTAATCCGACTAAAACGCAAAAAATAGAGTTCTAGTTACCGCAATAATCCTTCGAGTTATCGTGATAATACGTGAATTATATATGTATGAACAATGCGTTGCCAAACCTTAATCGTCACTTTTACCCTACATTTGCACACCTACTCGCAAGCATTGATACTAGCTGCCAATAATCAATTTTTCTTCCATTCCCTACCATTCTAGATTGATTTTTATCCATTCAAATCCCTCGCTACTGGTTTGTGAGTTTAGATCCACGAAAAACAAGCTTCACCAAAAAGAGGATCCGTGGGGGTGTTGTTCCAAACGTCTTGTACTCAGGTAGAATCATGGAACCCACTCAAAATCTTGAGTTCTTAGCATCGTAAATCATTTTGCTAAGTGTGAATACATTATTCTTTGAAACCTAAGCCATTTAAGGGCTCCAAAACCTTGTTTTGATGAGAAACGAAGAGGAAACGTGAAGAACCCTAAGGTACAAAGACTTATTTTAGTTGACGTGGGTTTTAGGCTTAATGTGCATATATTTGAGTGTTGAACAAATGGGAAAAGCACGAGCAAGACAGTGCACACAAAAGTGTTGCATGTACAATGCCCTCTAGGTACCGCGATAACTAATTGCAATAACACATGTCGCATATTCTGGCAACCGTAATAATTTAACGTGCACCCTGTTTTTTGTTCATTTTTCATTCTGGCCTTGTGTACACCATGGGATACCTATGTAGGGACATGAATCCACAATTTTGGAACATGTTATGAACGTCTTAGACTCACATTAACTTAGTATTTGAAATCTTATAGATTAAGGATCTAAAACACGTGCGGCAAGGAGGGAAAGGAAATACCAAGGTGAAAGTAATTACCTTACTTCCTAGTATTATTTGAATTGTAATGTTAAATATGTGATATTTACATTTCATGAATGCCTAGAAGCATGTTAGGATGTGTTTATATGATTTGTGAATGACATGATTACATGATTGCCAGAATAAAATGAGTATAGGTCCATGTTCAGTGTTTATAATGCATTATAACATGAGGTGATTGTTGCTATGTGTTTCTATGAGATGATCAACATGATTACGATACTGTACAATGAAGTGCTATAAATGACGAAATGATATCTATATTTGTCATGAAGATTTTGTTGATACACAAGCAAAGTTAAATTAACAATTGAACCACGTATCATTGTAGTGGTCCATGGGGGATCATTGTGGGTGTTCTCGCGATAAAGAACGATGAGTTTACCCCTTAGTTTTCGATGATAGAATTATGGGTATGACCCTAGTTCTTTGATGATGAAGCGATAGGTATGACCCTAGTTCCTAGGTTGGGTGACAGATGTGTCCCTATCCCTTTGGAATCTAGCACAAAGTGCATTTTTCTCAATTTTCTGACATGATGATGATGAGAGAACAGCAGGGTTAGACCCTTCCGTCTAATTAACAATTGATGAACAATTGAATATTTGAAACACCTAATGTTTTATAAGTGACTCCATGTTATGTGTTTGATTTAAATAATGTTATTGATGTATTGTGTATGATATACTGGACTCTTGAGCTCACCCCACATCTTCATTTCAAATGACCCTTGAGGCGGTTCATGTTGAGTACTACATAGTACTATAGGAGCTACAAACCTCATTGTTGATGTTGTTATCAGAGTTATTTTGTAGGGTAGTTAGTTTAGCCTGGATGTGTGGCCCTCCAGACTGGTTTTGAGTTATTAATTTTCTTTATGGTTTAAATTTCGGCCTCATAGGCCATGTCTAGATATTTCAGTTGAAAACTTGTTCCACGATTTCTTTAAATTTCAAATGTAGAAGTTAATGATTTTAACTATAGATGACCGCTATATGCTTCCATGTGTTATTCCTTAATAAGTCCAGGAGTTTGATTATTTATTTACATGAGTTCTGTATGTCTAGTTGTTACCAAATGATGAATTGAATGTAAAAAAAGTAATGTCCCGGTTCTCGGGCAAATGATTTGTGTGCCAACATTTAATGGCATACCTCTCCACGCATGACAGACATGATAGAAATGAAGGACCGAGAACTTGGGTGTTACATATTTATATTCTGCTCGTTGATCTGAACACAATGATGTATATATATATATATTGTGTAGTTTTACTCATGGTAAAAATACACCTTAGTTTTGGGTCACATAATGGACTAACAGAATTTATGAAAATTACATTGTAAAAATTGAAGTTTATAACTTTTACAACAATTATGAATTGAAAAGAAGTAAAAACAATTTATCCAAAGCGTCGTATCCTAGAGAAATTGGTTGTTTTTCTTGAAATTGGTTGTTTTTGTTTCTCATTTTCTTTCTTTTTTCTTCTCTCTTTCTCTTCTTCTTTTTTTCTTTTTCGTTTTCCTTCCTTTCTAGAATTCTCTCTTGCTGTGTATTGGCAACCCCACAAGTGTACGAGATCATAATAGTAATAACCGGTAGAGATCGAGTATCGTCCTTAGAGAACAAAATTTAGTAAACTATATCAAATCCCAATCTAATGTTAACATTCATTAAGGCTAACAGAGTTTGATTTGTTTGAATCCGAATTAGAATTCAGAACTATTGAAAGTAATAAAAATCTATTTTGAAAACTATGTTAAACGATTGTCTAGGATAGTAAATTCTTTTGTTATGACCTTCAATTTCTATTCCAATTTATTAAACTTTTAGTATTGTAGGTTTTAACACTTGTCATTAAGGCCCTTTCCCAAGGCACCTTAACACTTATCAGTTTTGTTTCCTAATACCTTCTTCTGAGACGCACAGTTAACAATATAATGCCTTGTGAACAGTAATCACGTACAACCCCCTAAACAGTTAACAACTTTCTGATCAATCAATAAATCTAGGTCTATACTATGATAGTCTAACTATTAAACCTCTATCCCAAGTTAGTTTAATAATTTGAGATCATAATGTTTATGGCCAGTAAACATTAAGCATTAAACTCACAATATAAAACAAAGCATTAAAATTAATTAATTGGAAAATGAAATCTCAGCTACATTAGAAACTTACATCCTAAACTTAGAGATTAACTAGCTTAACATTGTATTAAGTTCAAACATCAAAGAATAATGAATACAAGGTAACATACTCAACACTCAAGCCTTGATCTTTAATCCTTTGTTGTTCTTCTTCTTTTTCTCTGTTTAATTGCCAAAATCAACTTATTTTCGATGTCCCAGATGATTAAAACCTAATCTCATTTCCTATTTATATTCTAACACTTAAAACCCTAAACAAAATTAGAAATAAATTAATTAATCGTATTATCGCAGTCAGTGATCCCATTCATCCTCGTCCCTAGTTGAAAACACATATTTCTGGATTCAGTGAACTGTAGTCACTAGACGGTAATCACTTTCTTCACAATATGCAGGTTTTGGTTACTGCAGTCACTAGTCCGATTATCGTGGTAACCAGTGTGATGTGTCTCTCTACGATTTTCTGGCTTTTCTCCAACTACCTCAGTCTTCAATTCACGTACCATGGTAATTGGTTGCTTTTCTTTGATTTTCACTTTTCTTTGCCTCTTTGTGTTGTGATTCTCTCTAGGCTTCATTCCAATCATACACAAACACTAAAGAACCTTTCTCAGACGTCATTTTTTTTATATAAATACTGTGAACAATGCTCAACAATGCTTAAATGCAATAAAACATGTAATTTTATTATGAATGCTTATGCCACTAATCATGCACAAATGTATTTGATTTTCTACTAAACTTCTATAAAATGCATATAAACAACCCATAATAATATCAATCTATTATGCAACTAACAAATACCTCCAAACTTAAACTATTGTTCATCCACGAACAATGACTCAAATTCCAATTCTACATGGCATACCATATACAGTTGAGTTCCTTTTTCACTCATCATTACAACCTCAATCATTTATCCCTATAGTTTACAATTCATTAACATGTGGATCGTCGCCCGTTGAAAATTGAGATGCTACTTGAAGATTTCGTATTGTCAAAATCTTTTTCTTTAAAATTAAACTCATAACAATTGGTTCTCAAGTCAATATCTGGGTAAATATTTATCAAAACAAAAACATCAAGAGAATTTCTCAAAATAAATCATAAATAATGCAATGAAAATACTTTAAAAGCTATTATTAAACCAAAATTGTTAAATAAGAAAAGTCATTAAAAGATAGAATAAATCAAAGTTAAAGTCAACGTAAACACATTAAAACAATCCAGTAAAAATAAATAAAACATGACCTCCAAGTCTCTTATCCGGAACAACCTCCCCAATGAGGCATCCAATTAAACTGTGAGTCTTCTGACGTAAGTTATCATACTCTACGTCCAAATGTACCTGAGAAATAAAGTGGGAGTGAGCTCGAAAGCCCAGTGGATCGTTCCTACACATCACATGCATTATACAGACCCAATCCAAAACATTACAAACACTTTCAAACATTCGGTTAGTTTTGGTCGAAGTCTAAAACTGGAAGAGGGTTGAGATACCTCTCGGTATTCCCTGTGATCCAATCTAATCGTAATCATAGAGGCCTCAAGTATTGGTACCATCTAAAATCAGCCATATCTCAGTATCACAGTCCAAGAGAGAGTACTTACCACAACTCGTACCGTCTCCCAAGGACTTCGAGTTGTTGTAGGCAGCTCCGGGTGGGAATACCTACAATCTGCCTTGCGGCTCGACAATCGCACTGGTACGTGGATTCTTAATAAACCATCATCTTATTTTTGTTTTACAAAAATCTCAAACACATCAAGCATCACACAATACACTAAAAAAATAATTCAAATTATGCATGCAAGTTAACATGATAAGATGCATGAGTAAACAATAAGATCTAGATGCATATGTTCCTAGTCATGCATGCCATATTTAAGTAATTCCAAATGCAAGATCATGTCATGAGCTAATTACGCATGGATTGAATAATTCATCATCAATCTCGCATCATTCAAATAAGCTAAACAATTTCAATCAATTTCTTAATAAAATTCTAATAACCTAGAACTATTCAATCAAATGCTTTGAATCTTAAATCCATATAATACATGTGAACAAGGAAGTCACGCCCACCTGATTTCGTCGATCTTCAGAGCTTCTTGCTTTGCTTCGAGATGTTCAATACTCTAAAATGTACAACATGAAATTTAATACTTAATAAATTATTCTTAAGCTTAAATAATCTTTAATTTAATTAGAAAGTCTAAATATCAGTTTCCACTAATTTAGGATTATTCTTAATTTTTAGAATTTTGTTTAATTCTTCTGAAATGATTTTCATGTATTTATATGATTTTAAATTCAGTTAACTAGATTTGTAAGCAATATTTTATTTTTTACATTTTTGTTTTGATTTCAAGTTTTAAAGTATTTCTGATGCATTGTTTATGATTTGTATTGCTAAATCCGGTGAATGTATTGAGGGATTATTTTGATCATTTATTTTGTACAAAATAATCACCAAGACTTTAACTTGAGAAGAAAATTTTATGAGCTTAATTTTAAAGGAAAAAGATTTTGACAGAAGAAGAACTTAAGTAACATCTTGATTTTTAACGAACGACGATCCACACGTGAGATAACACGTGAACGGAGGTCCAGTTGAAAATTGGGGTGCTACAATTCTTCTCTAATTTTACTTTGTCATCTGTTAGTACCTCAACAATCCTAGACTTTGCAAGTAATTTGCAGTTGTCATTCTACTTGTAGACATCCTTTCTTAATAGTTGAGTACACAAATCCTCTCAATGCTCTCCTCTGTCAATCATTTACTCAAGTCAAGCTATAGTCAAGATCAATGATCTTTTCTTTAGGTTGTAATGTGGTCTGGCTTAGGGTACAAGTATAATAGGATATTTATTCTGACTCAAATGTAAACTCAAAATAATAACAACTTGTTTTATTCAATGCAACTTTATTCTTTCTGAAATAGTTTCATGTTTGCTTCACTCTTTTCCATAATCTTGTTTTCATGACTCCCCCAAACTTGTTTCATCATAAGTAGTACAAGATATACTCATATATATACACTTTTTTGGCAAAAGTAAATAGTTTAGCTTTCAATGATAGTATTGAAACATATATAATCCTCTTTTTATTTCTCTTTTTCTTTTCTCTTTTCTTTTTCTTTTTTTTTTAAATACTAATACATCAAAATTAAACTGACGCAACCGACATTCCTTCTTTCTTTCACATCTCAAAATGGGTAGTTAAACCATGAGTGTACATAAACGGGGTCAATTTATAAAAGGATAACTAGTTTATATGTTGTTTGGGTTCATAACAAGAAAACATGCTAAAAGGCTCAAAATTGGCTACAAATGATGAGTATGTCTCGGACCGGCCTTTTAGCTATGGCTTAAACAATTATGGCTTACATCATTTCCTTTCTAAAGTTCTTCCTAAGTAATTTTCAACATAGATTTGATTATTCCAAGGGTTCGTGGAAATTTTATTCTATTTATAGTTTGGCTTCCACTCTCCATTTTCTCAATTTTAGATTCTCAATCTACCTAAGACTTCAGGGTTCCATCAAAGTTAAATTTCAGATAAACCAGGCACACAAACTATTTGAGCATACCCTAGTTCTCTATCTCATTGCTCTGTAGGAACTTCACATGTCATTGGTCACTCAATGAAGGTTTCAATCATTATAGTATGAAGCTAGCCTAATGGACTCATACTATATGTTCCTAACATGATCCTAAAACATGCAAGACAAAATAACTTTTTTAAAAAATAGACATGAAATAAAAAGGAAAACTAAATCTGACATGTTAAAGAGATTCACACCCCCAAACTTGAATAGTGCATTGTCCTCAAGAGCACATTGACGCACACAAACGGGAGAGCAAACATCAAAGACATGCATATAAAAAGTAGAAAAGTTAGTTTGGAGATCACAAAAGATTTAGGCAACTGATTAGTAATATAAAGAGTCAAACACATCAGATATACAAATGCAAATAAAAATAAAAGAAAATACATCCCAAAAGTAAAAAATAAATTAGAAATCATCTCCAAAAACTTCAACCTCTATGATGAAGTCATTATCGATAGCTCCATCATCATCATCAGCAGCAGCAGCAACAACATCATCAGCTGGTGGAATAGGAGGCGCTGGAGGAGCATAGCACATCATATCCATGTATGACATGAAGTAGGGGGGAATAGGGTTAGTTTGTGCCTTAGATGGGTTATCGCTATGTAACCATTGAGTGATGTAGGCTAGGCCATGCATGAAAGCGTGCAAATTAGGGGGATGTGTAGCAGATAACGAAAGCGCTGCAATAGTGGATGATGAAGGTAGGGGTGCAGTAGAGGGAGCAGGATCTGCAGTAGTAGGGAAGGATCAACTGGATGCTCTGAAGACTCTGCAATGGCTTTCCTCTTCTTGGCAGGAGCTTGAGTGAACACCTTTACAACAATGTGATCCTTCATCTTCAGTACAGGCTCACTCCTCTCCTAGACTACCCCTGCCTTTCTACATAGCTCAGTAAGTAGGGTAAGGTGGGGCAGACCTGCATTGGTCCTGTCTATGGCAGACTATATAAAGCTAGAAATAATGGACCCAATATTGATTGAGAGCCCCTTCATGACGCAGTAGACCAAGACTGCTCTCTCTATAATGACCCTGTTAATAGCCAGAGAGGGGAAAAGGTTAGTACAAACAAGGTACAACCAAACCTTTGCTGCTGTGCAAAAGGTGCTTTTAACTAAGCTCACTGGCTTGTAATTATAGCAAGACCAGGAAGCTCCCTCTACACATAGTGTCCTTAGCATGTTCTCCGCATCAAACCAAGGTCGAAGGGCATAATACTCATCAGGAGAGTTAGTTGGGAGCTGGTAGACCTCTTTGATTGCCGCAACACTGAAGTGGACTCACTTGTCGTGGACCCAGATTGTTGAACCATCCCTCTCTGTAGCATTTGCATAGAACTCCTATACCAATGCTATAATAGTAGCATATGGGGCACTGATGAGCTTTCCCAATGTCGAGCAGCAACCACAACATCAATTCCTAGGTGCACTCCTCCTACATCAGCATAATTCCCCTCCCAAGAATCAAATGTGTGCTCCCTCTAATAATATTGAACTGCTGCTTGGCTGCAGCAGACCAAAAGTGATGCTTGTTTTCAGGGGCAGGAGGGGGTGGGACTTGTTTCCCCTTTGATAGTTGACTATGTACTCAAAGAATCAATGATAGATGCATTTCCAACTACAAAACTAGTCTAACATCCAAATATAGCCTAAACCACTAGCAAACAATAAAAAACACCCATGACATTGCAAATATTCATATATACTCTGTTCAATATTATATGCACATGACAAACCATCTAGTTACTCAAATAGAAGAAGCAAAGAGTAACATTACATCAATCACAGTACGTTGAAGCTTGAATCAATGCAAAATTTCTAGAAATGAGCCATAGAAAATATGAATGAAGAATAAACTTGAAGAGCTTAAATAAAATACTATCTAATGCATGAAACAATCTTAAATGCAAGATTAAAGAATGAAAATAATGTAAAATGAAATAAAAGAACTTACATTGTGGCTTGGGAATGAAGAAATGCACAAAAAGACTCTTGGAATGCAGAGAGATTCAGAGAATATTAGAAAAAATGCATTGAGAAATGAACAAAATGACCGCGATTCTTGCTTTAAAGGATGCAATTATCACGGTCACTGCTTGGTTGACCGCAGTAATTGCATGTAAAATACTAAAATGGTCGTTCGGGTTACCGCAGTCACCAAAATGTTATTCTGGGTACGGTTCTCATGACTGTGATCACCAGAATGATTTCTTCATTGTATGTTCTGGTGATTGCGATCACCGGCATGTTAATTCCAGCACAAATTTTGGTGACCGCAGTCACCAAAATGCATATGATACTTAAATTTTTTTTATATGTTTAACTAAGTCCTAAACATAAAAAATATAGGGAATTAAAGAATCAAAAATAGGAATTAACATTCATACTAGAAAATTTAAGAATCATAAATGAAATAAGTATGAAAATAGAAATGAACAATAGGTTGCTCCTATTCAACGTTGTGATTAATGTCATATATGGTGTTTTATTCCTTTAGTTCTATTAGCTTCACCATCTGCTTTGGTCTTCCATATAATATCTTCAATCCCTGACCATTCACCTTGAATTTATGCCTATCTACCAAGCTTTGAACTTCCACTTTGCCATAAGGAAACACATGTGTGACAAGGAAAGGGCCCGACTAGCGAGATTTAAGCTTGCCAGGAAACAAATGGAGTCTTGAATTAAATAGTAGTACTTGTTGTCCCGGTTTGAATTCTTTCTTCTCAATGAGCTTGTCATGCTACTTCTTTGTTCTTTCCCTGTATATAGCGTTGTTATCAAAAACATCACTTTGAAATTCTTCAAGTTCTACCAATTGAAGTAGATGATTCTCCCCACAGGTTTTCGCATCAAAGTTGAGCTTCTTTATTGCCCAATAAGTTCGGTGCTCTGACTCGCATGGCAGGTGACAAGATTTTCCATATAACAACTGATATGGGGACATGCCAATGAGAGTTTTGAAGGTTGTTCTGTATGCACATAGTGCATCATCCAATTTCAGGGACCAATCCTTCTGGTTAGTCCCAACTGTCTTCTGCAATATAGCTTTGATTTCTCAATTCGATACTTCAACTTGCCCATTGGTTTAAGGATGATAAGGTAAGGCAAGGCAACCTTGTGTCGCACACCGTACTTAGTGAGAAGGTTATTGAAGATTCTATTGCAAAAATGCGTACCTTCATCACTCACAATTGCTCTTGGTGTGCCAAAACGAGAGAAGATGTTGCGAGAAAGGAACTTCAACACTACCCTAGCATCATTTTTGGTTGTGGCAACTGCTTCAACCCATTTGGAGACATAATCAATGGCCAATAATAACTATTGTTTTCCGTCAGATGGTGGGAAGCATCCCATGAAATCTATGCCCCATACATCAAATAATTAAACTTTCACAAAATATGTAAGAAGCATCTCATTTTTCTTTGAGATGTTACCCTCTTTTTGGCACGCTTCATATGTCTTCACAAACTGGTAAGCATCCTTTGACATAGTGGGCCAATACCACTCTCAAGAACACTCCGAACAGTTTGTTGATGGTTGTAATGACCACTATAAGGCGAGGTATGGCAATCAGGAAGAACTTTGTTAATTTCAATTTTCGATATGCAACGACGAATCACTTATCTGCACACCTCCAATAGAGATAGGGATCATCCTATAAATAGAACTTGGTGTCATGTAGGAAGCGCTTGAGGCAAGCGTGAGATAAATCTGATGGGGTAGTTCTGGTGGCTCTATAATTAGCAAACTTTGCATACCATGGTGAACTGTCACTAATAGTTAGGAGATGTTCATCAGGAAAGAGCTCAACTATGCTCTTTGGATCTTTAATGGCCTCGTTGGATAGGCGAGACAAGTGATCAGCTACCACATTTTCTGTACCCTTCTTGTCTATCACCTCAATATCAAACTCTTGAAGTAGAAGGATCCATTTGATAAGACGAGGCTTCACATCCTTCTTAGTAAAGAGTTGACGAATTGTGGTGTGATCAGTGAATACCTTGACATGAGAACCCACAATGTAAGAGCAGAAGTTATCACATGCAAAGACAACAACTAGCAACTCTTTTTCAATAGTATTGTAGTTCTTTTGTGCATCATCTAACGTCTTTCTTGCATAATATATAGCTTTGAACATCTTGTCATGTCTCTGTCCCAACACAGCACCAATAGCATAATCACTGGCATCACACATTATTTCAAAAGGCTCTCCCAAACTAGCATAGACATAATAGGAGCCGTATTAATGCCTTCTTTAATGTGTTGAAAGCTTCAAAACATTCAACTGTGAAGTTGAATTCAGCTTCCTTCTCAAGTAAACTGCAAAAAAGCGGCGATAGAAACCCGTATGCCCCAAGAAACTCTACACTTCTCAAACTGATGTAGGTGGTGTCAAGTTCTCAATAACTTGGATCTTCACCTGGTCCACCTCAAGTCCATCTACTGATACTTTATGGCCCAAGACAATGCGTTCTTGAACCATGAAATGACATTTCTCCAATTAAGTACCAAGTTTTCTCCTCACAATGGGAGAGAACTTTCTCCAAATTAAACAGACAGCCATCAAAAGTAGCTCCAAACACAAAAAAATCATCCATAAATAGCTCCATGATGTCTTCTATCATATCTGCAAAGATTGCCATCATACATCTCTGAAAGGTGGCTGGTGCGTTGTAAAGACCAAATGACATTTTATGGAATGCATAAGTCCCATATGGATAAGTGAAAATGGTCTTCTCTTGATCTTTTGGTACAATCTGGTTGTACCCTAAGTACCAGTCCAAGAAGCAGTAGAATTCATACCCAGCAATTCGTTCTAGCATTTGATCCACAAATGGCAAAGGGAAATGATCTTTCTGGGTGGCCTTGTTTAGTTTCCCATAATCAACGCACACACGCCACCCTATAGTAGTTCTGGAAGCAATTGTCCCTCCTTTTTCATTGGTAACCACAATGATTCTTTCTTTTTCAGCACCACATGAATAGGGCTAACCCACTATGAATCTAAAATGGCATAGGTGATGCTTGCCTTCAGCCACTTCATCAACTCTTTCTTCACCACTTCCTTCATTATTGGGTTAAGTCTTCGCTAGTGCTCCACTGTTGGCTCATGAAAGTTTTCCATTAAGATCTTGTGCATACAAATGGCTGCACTTATACCTCTGATATCTTCAATTGTCCACCCAATAGCGGACTTGTGGTCTCTAAGCACTCGTAATAGTTTTTCTTCTTGGATAGATGTTAATGAAGAAGAAATGATAACTGGTAGGGATACTGCTCCACTCAAATAGGCATATTTTAGATGCTCAAGAAGGGGTTTCAGGTCAATGGCCTTAGACTCATCTTGAAGGTTTTCAAATTGGGTGGCTTCAGATAGTGGAGTGTGTGGGCTGTTAGGCTCAGGTGGGGAGCCTTCCAAAGCTAGAATAATTAGCTTATCATCTTCCGTCATGGATTGGGAAAAGGAAATTGAACGAGAGATGCATCCAACCAAATCATCTTGGGAGTTAAGTTCGTCTACCACTTCAACAATGCAAGAATTGATAACTTCAATTCTCTTGCATTCATGTACATCACTAGGGTAGTTCATAGCCTTGTAAAAGTTGAAAACCACTTTTTCTTCATTCACTCTCAAAATGAGGTCACCTTTGTGTACATCTATCAGTGCATGGCCTATAGCTTGGAATGGTCTGCCAAGGACAAGCAGAATCTCACCATCTTCTTCCATGTCCAAAACTACTAAGTCAACAGGAAAAATGAATTTGTCCACCTTGACCAAGACATCTTCAATTATGCCCCTTGGATATGTCAGAGATCTGTCTGCAAGCTGAAGAGTAACTGTGGTTGGGTTGATCTCTGACATGCCCAACCTCTTGCACACTAACATGGGCATAAGATTTATGCTTGCCCCCAAATCACAAAGTGCCTTCTCAAAGACTTCAGACCAATGTGATAGGGTATGGTAAAGCTTCCTGGATTTTTTACTTCTGAGGATGTTTTCTCTAAAAGATTGCACTGCATTCTTCAGTTAGCTTCACAATTTTGAAGGCTTCTAGCTTTCTCTTCTTGGACATGATCTCCTTCATAAATTTTGCATAGTTGGGCATTTGTTGTAGAACTTCTACAAAGGGAATGTTAATATAGATCTTCTTGAACATGTCCAAAAACTTAGCAAATTGATCATCCAGCTTCTTCTTCTAAAACCTTTGGGAAAATGGCAATGGAGGTTCAAGAATTTTGTCCCTTGAATAGTGATGCCCTTAGGTTTCCTTGGTGATTTCTGTAGTACCTTAGGCTATACAGTTGGTGGACTTGGAGCTTCCTTTTCAGAACTGTTAGTATCTTCAGCTTCAACAGATGGATTGACTGGATAAGGTGAACTTGCTACCTCTTTCCCACTTCTTGTCATCACTGCTTTATAACTCTCCTTTGGATTTACTTGAGTGTAACTAGGAAGGAGTTACGCTGCTGATTTGACACTATCTTTGCCAATTGTCCTACTTGAGTTTCTAAACTCTTAACTGTGACATTCATGTTTCCAATTTGAATCTCAATGCCAGAGACTCTACTATCATTCTTGTCCACTCTCCCTGTCAGCTCCTTGAAGAACCTTGAGTGCATGTTCATCATTTCATCAAGCTTGTCTTATAAGGACAACTTCTTTTCTTGTAGGGGCTGTTGTAGTACAAATCTTGGTGGAAGTTGTTGAGCATTTCTATTGCTTCCATAAGAGAAGTTCTCATGATTTCTAACTCCCGGATAATAATACTTCAGAACATTGTATCCCCCAGATAGACCTTGGTACCCACTGAATATGTTCATGGAATTCAGTTACTCAATAGAAGCTTCTCCAGTATAAGATGTTTTGTTGGCTTCTACAATTGACTGAACTTGTTGATTTGGTTGATTTTGATAACACCCACTATTGCTCTTTTCTTCAACTAGGTTTAATCTATGAGTCATGGCTGCAAGTTGAGCATGTAGAGCACTGATATAATCAACCTCATGAATTCCTACCAGCTTTGTTGTTCCTCTTTCTGTACCATGTCCATATGCTTTTGCTGCTATGTCTTCAATGAGTTTGGTGGCATCAGTAGTGAACTTTCCCATCAACGAACCTCTGGCTGTAGAATCAACCAAGGCTCTAGTAGATGGAGTGAGTCTACTATAGAACATCTGAATTTGACGCCAAGGGAGATATCTATGTTGTGGGCATTGCCTCAATAGGTCTTTGAACCTTTTTCAAGCTTCATACAATGATTCAAACTTGAATTGCTTAACAGAACTAATCTCACCCCGCAATTGATGTACTTTAGTGGGTGTGAAATATTTTTGGAAGAATTTTTAACCCATTTCCTCCCATGTTGTAATACTTCCTGGTAGCAATGTCCGTAGCTAGTTCCTAGCTTTATCCCTTAGAGAGAAAGGGAAAAGCCTCATCCTTAACTAGTCTTCTGCAATACCCTAAAAACCTTACACTCAACGAAATAAGAAATTTCCATCTTTTTAGTGAAATTTGAATGAATCTAGCCTCATTTTAGGGCTGAATATAGAAAATACAAAATTTTCATTTGGTGACCCATATGAACCTAAAACAACCCGAAACGAGGTATGATGTTATGAGCCAACAAACTAGACTACATATCCGAAAATCAACCCAATCGGCCAAAATTAGGGTTTTGCCCTACAGGGGGATCCAGATTTGAAAAGAATAGATAATAGAAGTACCTATCGAATTCAGAATGACTCGAAACTTCAAGGGATGGCATGAACTAGCAAGACACACGACATATCCAAAAATCATACTAATCGGCCAAGGTTTGAACCTTCATTTGCCTAATGCATTCGACAGGTTCTAAATAAGGAAAGTTTCGGAAGAAAATCACCTCGACCAAATTGTACCTTAAAATTTAGGTCTTGATCATGTGGTTCCAAAAACTATAGGTTATACACCTAAATCCCTTAAGAATAAGGAGATATTTAAATTATTTAATTTCATGTGAACCCATAAAGACATGAACACCCAAAGCATGTACAAGTCACGTGGGTGGAACACCGTGATCCTGTACACCTTTTACCCTACCCAATCACCTTGGGACATCTTCTCTAATTTGAACACATGTAAAATGATCCTATACACCACATTAATGATTCAGTACACCCATAAGAGGCATCACCTATAGAAATTCATGAAAGAATGATTCCATGCCCACCACATTGTGATCATGTACACCATGTTGCCAATTAAGCCAAAACCAACCTCTACGTGTGTGTGTGTGTGCATGCACATGTGTGACGTCCAGGTTAGAAGTTTCTAGACCATAAAATGTGCCTACAAAACTAACCCTAGCCGCCATTTGTGCTTAGGAAACCAAGATAGAAAGTGGATAAAAAGGATGATCCCACCATGGCGCCAAAATGGGGAAGATTCTCTCCATGAAGAAAATGCCACCTTTGCTCATGCCTAGGTTAGGAA